>CAKNXH010001830.1:168265-190981 GCA_932178445.1 Andricus quercusramuli | reverse complement strand
GTGCCGTCTCAGTGCTGCTCGTTTAAATCTGCTCAGATTCCAATTTAAATACCTGCGAATAGGCTACCAAGTAGACCAGCTGGAAGTTATTAAGAATGAAAAATTAAAACTTATAAAATTTTGAAATTACCTCTGCGAAAGTTAGAAATTCGGAATCTACGGGTTTCGATGATTTCAGATATCTAACTTTTTTTGTTTGAAAAGTTGAAAATTGTCTCAGCCCGCCCGATACTTTACGAATACAGTAGGATGATTATATGACCGTCGCATCACTGTGAGTAACGTTTAGGTGCCGAAATCAGCACAAACAGTGACTGAAACGGCACTGGCGGCCCAGTGCCGTTTCATCGGCAGGGCTCGAAGTTATAGGAGCAACGTTGATGAAAAAGAGCAGTGAATATCAATGCATTGTAATCAAAAATGTTATACTGAGGTTTAAAATTAATTATTTACTATAGGATTTCTTGTTAATATTTAATTCAAATTCAAATTTGTTCTCATTGCTTCCGAATTAATGGCGCTGTCGTAGCTACCCAACAGGGGTATTTGAAACGATGGCTTTGAAAGCTTTTTTTCTATCGTATTGGATAGACACACGAAGAAAAATGGATGGTCAATGTTAGAAAGTCAAAATTTAGAGAGCCAGTCAGTCCTTCTATATGGTCAAACGGTTCTTCCAGGGCCGGCTTAACCAATGGGCTAATGTGGGCTATGTCCTAGGAGCGCCACACAATCTAGGCGGGTGGTTTTTGGGCCATACCATGCTGAAAAAACCAGTTCTCGTTAGATCACTGAAGTTAAGCAGTGTTGGGCGCGGTTAGTACTTGGATGGGTGACCATTTGGGAATAATACTACTGCGTGCTGTTGGCGTCGTGGGTGTGGTGAGCCCACACTTGTAGTTCTTTACTACAAGAAACTATCCACCTAGAAACACTACCCGAATCGGGTAGTGGCACGCCTACCCCGAAAGGGAAATGGCTTAATGGTATACATGCATAAGTTTCGTTAAATGAGGACAATGTGAATCAGGGAAAAACCAGATCTGGAATTTTACGAAATATGGCTCATTGTCATTTTTCTTTAAATAATGAATACAATTGCAGTCTTTCAATGGAATCGGGGAAAGAGGGGGGGGGGGGGGCAATAGCCTAGGGCGCCATTTTAATAATGCCGGCCCTGGGACCTTCCCAGACATAGACAGAAAAACTCTTATTTTATGGCCAGTCTGACGGTTATAAGAACGTCAGACTCACTGCCAGGGGTAACTAAAGTATCCCTTTCGGGTTGGTCAATACGCGCATCTTTTTTTCACTCATTTCGACCATCCGCGAAGGAGTAGATAAACCTAGGGTTGTAAAGTTTCATGAAACTTCGACCAAATGAAACGGGGAAGATGACAGTAGCGGTGAGGAGAAGTTAAAAACCCCGACCAGCGAGGGGACGGCAGAGAGAAGGGAGTCAGGCACGGGCCATAAACGCGGGAGACCCTGTACCCTACAGCGCCTTAACAAGCTAGGCAGCGCGGGCTCCAATAGGAGTTTGGACGGATGGCGAAAAAAAGTGAGCGCGATCAGTAGTAAAGGGGAAGAGAAAAGAAAAAAAGAGGAAGGGACGATGAATTAGAAAGGGACACGTAAAGCAAGAAAGTTAGGACTAAACTCACTAAACGGAAAACACCGGAAAGAGATAGGGGGGATGGAGGAATGTTTGAAAAACTAGAGGCTCTCATAAAAGGGTTTAGAGAGGATGGTTTATATGTAATGGCAATATAAAAAGAGATGAGAAAGGAGAGATCACAATTATAGTTAAGGAGGAAACAGTGATAGACCACATCCTGGCTGAATAAAGAATGAGGAATATGATAGGCAGTATGAATGTGGGGAATGAGATAGGGTCCGAGCACTTCCCAGTAATTGCTACACTGAAAGGTGGCATCCATAAGCGCGGCAGAGGGACAAAGGAAAGAGGGGGAGAAAGGAACACGAAAATGGGAGTCTGGGGGTAGATAAATTAAAAGAGTTTAAACAAAAAATGGAAAAGGAGAATGTTAGGTATGAAAAGAAGAAGGGAGTAGAGTCGGTAATTGAAAGGTTGGAAGGGTCGATTGAGAAGGTAAGGGATGAGAAAGGTGCAGAAGAAGGAAGAGAAGAGGGAAAGAGAGGCTGATGGGACGAGGAATGCAAGGAGAGTAAAGAGAGAATGAAAGAGTGTATAAGAAAATGGAGGAAAGGAGAAATAGAGAAGGCGGAGTACAACAGGGGAGAAAGCGAACATGAGAGGATGCTGGAAAGGAAAAAGCAAAGGGGAAATCAGAAATACAAGGAAGAAGTTGAAAAAGCGATCAAAGAATGTAGGGTCTGGGATGTGGTAAATAGGGAAAGAGGAGGAAGGAAGGGCGTGAATGAAGAAATAAAAATGGGTGAGTAGACGGATTATTTTAAGGGTCTGTTAGTGGGAGAACAAAGTAGGATCAAAGGGGAAAATAGAAGGATAGTCCAGGAAGAAATAGAGGAAGGGAACGAAATGATAAGAGAAGAAGTGGATGAGGCGATAGATAGACTAAAAAGAAATAAGGCTACAGGAGAGGATGGCATGGAGAACTAAGCGATAAAGTATGGAGGAGAAGGGATTAGGGAAGGGATGTGGAAGATTTGCAACAAGGTCTAGAAAGGAGAAGGGTGCCGGAGGAGTGGATGACAGGGCTGGTGGTACCGCTTGTCAAGGAAGGGGAGAGTAAGAAGTTAGAAGAGTACAGAGGGATCACTCTCATGCCAGTGGGTTATAAAATTTGCGCGAAAATTCTAAGAAAAAGGTTAGAGAATCAGATAGAAGAGAAAAAAAGTATCCCACACAATCAGACAGGATTTAGAAAAGGGATGGGGACAATAGATAACATTTACGTACTCAACTACTTGATTAACAGAAACTTAGGGAGAAAAGGAGGGAAATATGTCGCCTTGTTCAAAGATTTTAAAGCAGCTTTTCACTCAGTGAATAGAGAAGTGCTATGGCAGGCAATAAAAGAGAGTGGAATAAAGGAAGGGATGGTGGAGAGGATAAAGGCAATTTTTACTGAAACCAGGATTAGGGTGAAGATACGGGAGAAAAAGGGGGAGGTTTTCTGGACAGGAAGAGGTCTAAGGCAAGGGTGCCCGTTGAGTCCACTAATATTTAATATTCTGCTGGCAGACTTAGAGAAGAAGCTGAAGGAGAAAGGGAAAGGGGGAACGATTTTAGGGAATAGCAAACTATACTCTCTAGCATACGCGGACGACGTAGTTATATTAGCAGATGATGAGAAGGGGTTGAACCTAATGATAAGAATTTTTGAAGAGTATGTGGGAACAAAAGAACTGACGGTGAACGTCGGGAAGACCAAGGTGATGTGCTTCAGAAGTAGAAAGACCAAAATAGGTTACGTTTGGGAGATGAACGGACAAACAGTGGAAAGTGTGGAGGAGTTCTGTTACTTAGGTTTTTGTTTTGAGACAGTAGGGGGAAACGAGGTGCAGGTGAGGAAAAGAATCGAATGAGCGAGTAAAGTAATGGGCCAAGAATGGGGTATAGGAAAGAGAAGGTTCAATGTCGATTGGAGAATGAGGGTTTGCTTGTTTGTGGCGTTGTTTTGGGCGGTGTTGTGTTATGGAGTGGACGTCTGGGGTGGAAAGAACATAGGAAAGTGTAAAGCATGCATGAGAAGTTCGGAACAAGGAGACGAGAGGCAATTTGGGAAATTCGAAATGGAAGGAAGAAAGGAAAAAAATTAGGAGGGTTTATGATATACAAGAAGGGGTACTGGAGTGGCAGGACATAGAGTTAGAGCTAGAATATTTGCAAAAAATAAAAAAGGAAGGCAAATGGAATAGGGTGGTACGGTTTAGAATGGGAGATGGAGTGAGATCTTGTAGATATTGGATGGATGGTGAGGATAATCTGTGCAGAGTATGTGGATACGAAATGGAATCATGGGCACATGTGTTAGAAAGAAGTAAAGAGAAGTAAGGAGAGAAGTAAGGAAAGCAAGGGAACACGGCAGAGCCAAACGGGTAATCCTGTTTAAAGGAAAGTAACTATCAAAAAATTTTTATTTTTAAATCGTTGAAAATGTATTTGATGGTAAGAGAAAACGGAAGCCCTGGAAGATCGCTCATTTATAGAAGTTTAAGAAGTAATAGTTGTGATATTATTATTATTTTTAGTAAGGCGAAACATTAGAATGTAAGCAGCGGTTAAGTTAGATTCAGGATGAAATGTAAATATATGTACAGGGAGCGGAGGCCCTCAAACCCGTAAAAGGGAAAGATTAAATATACATACATTAAACTATTAGGCTTATTTTTATAAATTTTTGTCTTCCAAAAACATGTTTTAATTTTCATCAGTGCTATATCTCTCAATATTTCCAATAAATATTTGATATAGAAATACATCTTTGTATGAAGGCTCATTTACACTTCTGTTGAAAAACTCTCTTCCTCTCACTCTACCACGTGAAGATGCCATTCATATCTCTCACTCTAGATTTTCTACCAAACCGGAAAATCTTCACCAGCAGAGAAAAATCTAGAACGACATAAATGCATGGCATCCTCACAAGGTAGAGTGACAGGAAGATACATTTTCCGCCGTTTGGTTCTGTTAGGAGCCATTCACAAAATACGTGATACATTTTTCACGAACTTTTAACACCCCCTCCCTTGCGTGATGCTTTTTCCATTGTTCTTAACACGGAGAATGATACTTTGATTGACCCCCACCCTCCGCTGAATGTATCACGTATTTTGTGAATAACCCCCTCAACTTTGTTAAATGACCTTACCTCTACCTGACATGAGTACGCAAGCGCATACGTGTTTGTGAAACTTTCAAACGTTTCAGAAACTTTGGTCCCATGAAACATTTCATTGCTTCATGAAACTTTCAATGTTTCATAAAAACGTTTCATCGACTCACAACCCTAGATAAACCATCGCATATGCTCGATTGCTCGACGTTTGCGAGTCAATCATGCGCGTGAAAATTTAAAGGTCACCTGACCACCATGCAGTTCGCGCCGGGTATCGATCGCTAATTGGCGCCAGTTTGCATAACGGACGCGTGGACCTCGTGGTGCTAGTCTATCCGATGAGCATTTTTTATAGTATTCCTAGTAGCACTTGTGTTGTTTTTGTTGATGTTGCTAGTGTTATTCCCTAGTATTGCGAATTTAAATGATTGTATTCTGTAAGAATCTATTTTACATCAGTTTTACATAAGTTAAGTTTACATAAGTAGGGTTGCCATTTCTTCACAGTTCGAAAGGAGGACACCTGAAAATTTCCTAACCTAACCTTAACTTACTAGCATAGTGAAGACAGGTTTTTTGAATTTCAAATATTGCAAACCACGAATGTTCAATAGAATGATTTTATTTTTACAAATTAGGTTACACGATACCCGGTAAGACCAATAACATGACTCCAGTAGTTCTATCTCTCACTATAACATCGTGAAAGATAAAAAAAAAGAAAAACATGCCATTTTTGTCAGAAAGGAGGACATTTTCAAAGAAGGGAGGACTCGGGAGGACAAGGCGGTAAAGGAGGACATGTCCTCCCGAAGGAGGACGTTTGGTAACCCTAACATAAGTTTAAAGTCAATTATGATTATTTAAGAAATCACTTATGATTCTAGCAATAATTAGTGTAGTTTAAACTTGATTTGTAATTGTTAATTTAAAAATAAAAATTAATCTTCCAGTTATCAGATACTTCCACATTTGAATTCATGCTAGGATAGATGGCAGGGTCTGGGTCGTCGTACGTAAAGCTCAGGAAAGCTGGAACTGTGGGCAAAATATCCATATATTCAGAGGTAATTATTATTAATTACATTTCTTATCAAAAAGTCATTTTTTATACTCGTTGGTTGAAAGTAGAACTACTTACAAATTCATTTTTTTTTTTTGTGGAAGGTTCATAATTTTAGTAGAAATTTTATATCATTTTGAGTTAAAATTTCATATTTTTAGGTTAAGAATTCTATATTTTATATCGGAAATTCGTCTGTTTGTATTTAAAGTTCAGAAGTTTGGTTGAAAAGTATGTATATTTGAACTCTCCCTTTTACGGGTTTGAGGGCCTCCGCTCCCTGTACATATGTTTACATTTCATCCTTAGTCTAGCTTAACCGCTACTTATTTTCTAATGCATCGCCTTATATAAAAACAATAATCTTAGTACTACTCTTCTTAAACTACAGACAATGAGCGATCTTCCCGGGCTTCCGTTTTCTCTTACCATCAAATTCATTTAGACCGATTTGAAAATTAAACATTTTTACTCTTTATTTTCCTTTAAACAGGATTACCCGTTTGGCTCTACCCTGATCCCTTGCTTTCTCTTATTTCTTCCAGTTTGTTCATCCACATCACTCCCTGCCCATTACCATCCAAGATCCATCTCACACATTCATCCACACTCAACTGTCCATCATTCTCTCCCGTACACCTCTCTAACACATGTGCCCATGACTCCACTTCGTACCCACATACTCTGCACAGATTGTCCTCTTCATCCATCCAATATCTACAAGCTCTCACTCCTTCTCCCATTCTAAACCGTATCACCCTATTCCATTTGTCTTCCTTTTTCATCTTTTGCAAATATTCTGGTTCCGTCACCCCTTTGACCATCATATACCATCTATTGTACTTCGAATCCATAATCTTTCTCCATCTCTCTTCTCCTTGTCTTACTAATAGCTCTAATTCAATGTTCTGCCAATCCAGAAACCCTTCCTGTATATCACAAACACTCCTCATTTTTTTCCTTTCTTCCTCCCATTTTGAATTTCCCAAATTGCCTCTCGTCTCCTTGTTCCGAACTTCGTCCAAGCATACTTGTGCTATTCTGCTCCCCTCTCCCCTTTTCAGCTTCTCTTCAAACCTCCAGGCTCTCTTAATTTGTCTAGTTACCATTTTTTCCCTTCCTAGTTCTTCCCTTATCATGTATCCTGGACAACTCCAACTAACCCCCATTACCCATCTCAGAAATCTCTCATGTATGCTTTCCACTTTCCTATGTTCTTTCCATCCCCAAACCTCCACTCCATAACACAACACCGCCCAAACCAACGCATCTAACAACCAAACCCTCATTCTCCAATCGTCCTTGAACCTTCTCTTTCCTATACCCCATACTTAGCCCATTACTTTACTCGCACTCTCGATTCTTTTCCTCACCTGCAAATCGTTTCCCCCTCCTGACTCAAACCAAAAACCTAGGTAACAGAACTCCTCCACAATTTCCACTGTTTGTCCGTTCATCTTCCAAACGTAACCTATTTTGGTCTTTTTATTTCTGAAGCACATCACCTTGCTCTTCCCTACGTTCACCGTCAGTTCTTTTCTTCCCACGTACTCTTCGAAAATTCTTATCATTAGGTTCATCCCCTTCTCATCGTCTGCTATTAGAACTACGTCGTCCGCGTATGCTAGGGAGTATAGTTTGCTATTGCCCAGGATCGTCCCCCCTTTCCCTTTCTCCTTTAGCTTCTCCTCTAGGTCTGCCAGCAGCAAATTGAAAAGTAGTGGACTCAACGGGCCTTAGACCTCTTCCTGTCCAGAAAACCTCCCCTTTTTCCCCGCGTATCTTCACCCTAATCCTGGTTTCAGTGAAAATTTCCTTTATCCTCTCCACCAGCCCTTCTTCTATTCCCCTCTCTTTCATTGCCTGCCATAGCACTTTTCTGTTCACTGAGTCAAAAGCTGCTTTCAAATCTACAAACAAAGCGACTAGTTTCCCTCTTTTTCTCCCTAAGTTTCTGTTAACCAAGTAGTTGAGTACGTAAATGTTGTCTATTGTCCCCATCCCTTTTCTAAATCCCGTCTGGTTGTGTGGGATACTTTGCTTCTCTTCTATCTGGTTCTCTAACCTTTTTCTTAGAATTTCTGTGTATATTTTATAGCCCCCTTGCATGAGAGTGATCCCTCTGTACTCTTCTACCTTCTTACCCTCCCCTTTCTTAACAAGCGGTACTACCAGCCCTGTCATCCACTCCTCCGGCCACCCTTCTCCTTTCCAGACCTTGTTGCATATCCTCCACATCACTTCCCTAATCCCTTCTCCACCATACTTTATCGCTTCGTTCTCCATACCATCCTCTCCTGTGGCCTTGTTTCTTTTCAGTCTATCTATCGCCTCATTCACTTCTTCTCTTGTTATTTCGTTCGCTTCCTCCGTTTCTCCCTGGACTGTCTTTCTATTTTCCCCTTTGATCCTATTTTGTTCTCCCCCTAACAGACCCTTAAAATAATCCGTCCATTCATCCATTTCGTTTGGTTGAAAAGTCAACTATGCGGTTAAAGTTTAATTATTTTGGTTTGAATATTCGACCATTTGGTTGCAAATTCATTCTGTAGTTTGTAATTCAACTATTTCGCTAAAACTTTAATTACATTTTTAAGCATTCATCTTTTTTGCTTGAAAGTTTTCAGCTATTTGCTTTCAAATGCAACTGTTTGGTTAAAATTATTTATTTTTTTTAATCCAATTAATTGATTGTAAATTAATCTTTCAGGTTAAAAATTCACCTGTACCGACGCAGAAAGCTCTTCACAGGATGAAGTTGCAGTAGATTTGTGTATCCTAGAGCCCATTTTGAAGTAAGTTTTAAGGATGTTACACATGTTCTGTTCTTTTATTGTATTTAATAGTCCTGAAATGGAAAGTGGCCTGGCGGTACTTCTCATATAAACTACGTTGCAAGTTGGTTCTGAATTTATTTCGATTGATTAAAAATTAGATTATTTTGTTGAAAATGCAACTATATTGTTAAGAAGTCATCCTTTTTTATCAAAAATTCAACTACTTTGTTAAAAATTCATTTTTTTAGTTGAAGGTTCATTTCATTGGTTGAAAATGTAACTATTCTGATGAAAATTCGTTTCATGTTTGTTTGAAAATAAATGTTTTAAACTGACAGTTGAACTACTCCATTTTTAGTTAAAATTTTCTTTATTTCAGGTGAAAATTAAACTATTTGGTTAAAAATTAATCTTTCCCATTTAAAAGTTCTACTTTTTGGTTGAAAATTCAAGTATTCCATTTTAAATTAACTTTAATGGTGAACATTCTACTGGTTTGAAGAAAATTCATCTTTTTGCCTTAAAAATTGAACTATTTGGTTGGAAATTAAATTTTTTAGTTGAACAATCATATTTTTGTTTTGAAAATTCAACTTTTTGTAGATAATTTGTCTTTTTGGCCGAGAATTCATCTTTTCGGTTGAAAATTTAATAACCTTGTTGAAAAATCATTTGTATTGTTAAAATTTTGTTTATCGGAAAATTGAACTTTTTTATCTTTGGTTAAAACTTTATCCTGTATATTGGATAAGTTAAAAAATCTTATTTTTTTATAGCCAATTAATTTTCTTGGTCCAGAATTCAAATTGTTGGTTGAGAATTCAACTGTTTGGTAGAAAATTCACATATTTTGTTGAAAAGTCTTTTTTTGGGTAGAAAATTATCCTTATTTGTTGATGGTTCAACTTTTCAACTGAAAATCTTATTAAAAATTCATCTTTTTTATTTAAAATTATATATTTTGTTCAAAATTCATTTTTTTTAACGTTTATCATTTTGGTTGAAAATTTATCTATTTTAATGAAAGTTGGTTCCATGTTTGGTTGAAAATAAATCTTTTAAACTGTCAATTAGACTATTCCATTTTTGGTTAAAAATGTATCTCTTTTAGTTGCAAGTTCCAATTTTTGGTTGAAAATTCAAACATTTCATTTTAAATGAATTTCAATGGTGAATATTCTACTGTTTTGTAGAAAAGTCATCTTTTTGGCTTGAAAATTAAACTTTTTAGTTGAAGAATCATATTTTTGTATTGAAAATTCAACTTTTTTCTAGATAATTGATCTTTTTGGATTCAACATTTAACAACTTTGTTGAAAATTCATTTTTGTTGTAAGAATTATTATTTTTTAATCAACAAATTTAATTATACCATATTTGGTTTAAAACTTTATCTTGTATATTGTATACGTTAGAAATTCGTATTTTTTATAGAATATTCAATCTCCTTGCTCGACAATTCATCTTTTTGTTTGGACTTTTAACAATTTTGTTGAAATTTTTATTTTGTTGTTCAACGTTATTTTTTCCAAAAAGTTTTTATCTGAAAATTTAAACATACCATTTTTGGCTAAAACTGTATCCTGTTTACTGTATAAGTTAAAAATTTAACTGTTTGGTAGAAAATGCATGTATTTTGTTGAAAATTCATCTTTTTGGGTAAAAAACTAACACAAAAGAAATAACAGAAGTGGATGTTTGTAACAGGTACATACATTTATTATTCATATTTATTTATTGCTCGGAAATCACTGTGACGATTACAATTTGCGTTTTTTTCCGTGAATCTTCTTTGTTAAAAATTGAAATTTTTGTTTAAAAGTTCATGTATTTGATAGAAAATTCATACATATATTTGATTGAAAATTCGTCTTTTTGGGTAATAGATTATTTTTGTTTGTTGATAGTTCAACTTTTTGGTTGAGAATCTTGTGTAAAATTGATCTTTCTTGATTGAAAATTATTTTGTTTGTTAAAGATTTTTCTTTTCCGATTTAAAAGTCTACCGTTTCATAAAACATTCGACTTTTTAGCTTAAAAACTTCATTCTTTTGTTGAAAATTCATTGTTCATGGTAGAAAGGTCATTTTTCTTGGTTTGAAATGAACTTTTTGAATGAAAATTCATCTTTCTTCCAAAGACGCGCCAGGCCTCGACAACACCACTGATTTATATTATTGATTGTGCTAATTGATTTTTCACTTTTTTCTAGGTAATACTCATGGGAGGGATCACACACTCGTAAATCTGTAGGCAAGCAATAGTTGTAAGCGTTAGCAGTTTGAATGCGTTGAAGTGTTAAAAAATTATATTAAAAAAATTATTTCACGTTTTATATACAATGTTTGGCCATAATTGTATTAGTTTTTGAATTTATCTTTAATGAAGGCTTTAAAATTGTGATTTATGTAGGGATCCACGAAGAGACTGTTTTCTGAAATAAGTTTTATATATATATTTGCTCTTAATTCTAGAATAAAACTATGCATTTATAACCACAATTTTTAACGAACTTCAACCCATTCATCATTAATTAAAATATTTCGTTCAATTTTAAGGCTGTGTATCAGAAGGGTTACGTGAGAGTTTCTCATTTTTTCAATCCATATACTGTTTTTGAATACGATATAGAATATTCTATACTCTACATCTGAATTCGTATGAAATCATACTAATTATATAGTGCGATGGCTTATCAATTGATGAATAGTAAGAAGTATTTCTATACCAATCTTTAGTAAAAACTACTAATCCGTTGAAAAAACGTTAAAAATTCAATTCATAAAGAATTTTTTCTTACTAATTACATTTGTTACAATTTTACTACAAACTAGTAATTTTTTATTAAAGATTATTATCAGAATGCTTACTATAAATCAATCGATAAAGGACTCACCACTATTTACATAGTAGACCATCATACTAGTCCGGATTTAGAAAATCAAATTTCCTTTTTTATTAATTTTTAAAAATATATATTTGGCTTCCAGAAATGGTAATTTTAACCATATCAGATTTTTGAATCGAACTGTGCGATAATCGAATTTTCCCTCCAAAAATATTCATATTGTTATTCCGGGATAATCATGTCGACCCTCTCAAATAATCGAATCGAACGTTCGAGCTGATGGAATCGACTGTATTGAGATGATCAAAGCAGTCACCTGAAGTGTCCAAATCTACCTCCACAATGACCAGGTTGACCCTTGGAGAAAGTCGAATCGACCATCTGAGAGGATCGAGTCTTCTGTTTTAGACAATCATATCGACCCTTTACCATGATCAGGTCAGCTATCTTGAAATGTCCGAGATGATCGAGTCGACATTTTGAGATGATCGATTTGAACCTCTTGTTTTAATCTTCTACAGATAGTCGCTTTAGCCATCTTCAAGGGATGTCCTATAGTTGACCCTGCAATATAGTCTGTCTGCACATCTAGATGGCCAAAAAGACCTTTCATTTTTCTCCGCGCAGAGAGAGATAGTATGATCGTTTCGAAACGAAAAGTATAAGTTGTCATTGGAACACAATCGCATCTTCTCTGTCTACCTCGTTCGACAGAAAAATAGATCTCGAAACCATCGTTTTGAATTCGATCGCACCTTTTTGTAACCTCAAACTGTCAAGTGTTAACATGAGAATTGTGAAAACTGTGTTTTTCGTACAAAATTAATCGAATATTTATAAAAGTATGTGATTTTCTGTTACATAACTTCTTCGTATGTCTGGTTATGAAACAGCATAATGCGTCATTTTAGTAAACGTGTGTACTTCCCACTTGAAGTGTTTTGCGAGGTGTTTCGCTTATGTATACATAGTTGAAAAATATTGAAGTGCTTTTGGATGCTGCTGTCTTCGAATGGTATAATCAAGCGAGTGAGAGTATCTGGTCCGATTATTCAAGAGAAAGCTCTCATTTTAAACGAGATGCTCAACGGTCTGCAAACGTTTTAAGTACCTAAGCAGGAAAAACATTTATTTTAAGGTATAACAGCAACCTTCCTTCCTCATTTCCGTTAAATATTCAGTTCGCGATTGACTCCGTATAAGAAAAACAATTACCAAAATATTTTTTACCACGCAGGAAAATCCACCGAAAATAGTTCATACGCCCATGACTGTACGTTCAGAGTGCCTCAATTGATCCGCCCGTCAGCCTTAAAACCGGGCTCAAATTCAAGTTCAACTGTATTACTTTTTAATCTGATGAGGAAACTTGTTATGTTTTAAAAAGTCATTATGTCAAATATTCAATACGTTTAATCTCGTTATCATGACACAATAAAAAAACAATTGTCTGGAAGCTGCCCTTGACTCTTGTAGCCACTTTCACCAATTGAATACCGCTGCAGCAAAAATGACACCTTTATATTTACTGGAATTATAAATTTTACCTTTCATATTTTAAGATACTACTTTATATTTGACAAGAAATATATTTAAAAAATCTGCCTGCTGAGTGGAAACATTCTCATCGTGCGCGGCTTGCTTGAATGAAGCTTTATAAAAAACAACTCTTTGAGATCCCAGTATTTGTATAATCTTCACATTCTGCATATTCTACGTTATGAAGTGTGTATAGTTAAAGATTAAATAGGTCAAAGCTCTGTAGGCTTTGAGGGAGACGTTCTCAACGTGACACTCGCGCTACGCGCTCGATTTTTGATAGACATTTTGAAATGTATACTCATTTTCTAAATTACCTTACAATAAAAAGCTACAATCCTTTCTTCACACATTCTTCTCTATCTCGCGTTGTTATGTTGAAAATAGGATTTTTGTTTTCATATTATTTTTGATAGATAAAACAAAAACTCCAACAAGTCTTCTTTTAGACTTTTTCCGTATTTTGGCGTAATATGGAAATTTTCAATTTTTGCATTTAAATTTGAAAAAATAAGTTACAAACGAGGAGTCTTATCAAAAAACGGTTCAAAGAAATTTTGTAGGAATTTTTAAAAGCTGCAACTCCTCTTTAGATCTTTTTCCGTATCTCACGCCGTTCGGTTCGAAATTTGAATTTTTGATTTTCTGCATAGTACTTTCGATAAATAAACCAAAATGACAAGTCCTATCAAAAAATGGTTGACAGAAACTTTGTAGGACTTTTTAAAATATTGTTCTTCAAGACTTTTTCTTGTATTTTGCGTCTTCTGGGTCAAAATTTGGATTTCCCATAGTATTTTCAGTAAACAAAACCAAGATGAAAAGTACTATCTATAAATGGTTGAAACAAATTTTGTAGGACTTTTAAGAAGCTGTAATTTATTATTGAAACTTTTTTCGCATCTCATGTCGTTTGGCTCAAAATTTGTATTTTCTATTTTTTTCATGGTATTTTCGATGAATAAAATCGAAACGACAAATCCTATCAAAAGAAAGTTCTGGAAATATCATAGGACTTATTAAGAGCTATACACGGAAAAAATTTATCCGTGGAAAAGTCACGAACTTGCAGCTAGGTCTCGGATACGAGATCAAAAAATGAAACATTACGTCCTTATTTCTATGAGAAATGTATTAATAAATTTCACAGTTTTTTACGAACAGTTCGAATTTCCCACGAACAGTTCCTGAAAATTTCAGACTGAAATACAAAAAGGAAAAATTTTATTTGTGCGATTCAATTTATATTTAATTTATAAATTCGCAACTCAGAAGATTCGAACCCTCAAAGACTGCTTGACTCACCAAGTTTCTCTAAACATAAACCCGGAGTGTGTAAACACGCGCAGCCATCGAGGCCAAACAAAATAGGTATTATAAAACTTCTAGCCACTCATCTGACGAGCTCGAAGCACACATACGTGCACACATACGCACCGCTCGTTTGGGCAAGCGTGTGTGCGGGCCACATACAGGCGATCCTACTTCCTAGTTCCCAGATTTGTCGGGCAAGCTCGTGATTGCTCTGAGAATCTTTTCTCAATCACTCGTTACATTTTTGTAATCAATCACGTAAAAAAAGTGATGAACCGTTTTAGAATGTTCGCAGTGAGTTCGTCGATTCTTTCTCAAAGTTCTCAGATTATTTACGAAAATACATCAATATCCAAATAACTTTTCTTATATCCGAGACCTACACGGAGAGACTTTTGGTATCAATATTTGTTTTATCGCATATTCATAATTAAAATAAAATATACGAATTTAGGGATAATCGAGGTACGGTTAGAAAAAGTCGAATAGTGACTATAAAAATGCAGACTAATATTTTTGATTGGAATAAATCGTAAGAATATTAGACTCTTACGCACACAAAATAACGAAAATTGGTATAGTGCTTTGAAAGAAACGAAACAAACGCTTTGCAATCTTTCTAAACCACTATACGAAAAATGGGGGTCACGTGATCTTGTATTTCACGCTGGCGCATGGCAAAAAGAAAGACGGGTGGAAGTGTATGAACGCACACTACTACATGGGCTACAAATACATCTTTATATATATATATATATATATATATTTGTGTATGCTTTGACGACGCTCGCTGACAGTGTGGTTTGTTTACGAATCCTATATTAACACCTATACGCATATATAAAACTATCTTATATCTATAAATCGCACGCATCACGCTGAGACTTATGATTCTTTCTGCCCTTATATACTAACCAGTGAAACGTATCGCTACTTGTGAGAAACTAATAGTGCTGGGTCAAAAATTTCAGGTGCCCCGGACTTTATTATATATTTATATTGATCATTTATATGCATTTAAACTATAATTAAATGAATAAACTATTATCTGGTCGAACATTTGCATGAAAAATTTGGTTTCAGAAACTTAAGAACTGAATTGAAAGATTGCTTGAGAATTATTTCAAAATTTCAAACACAAAATTAAAAGCAGTAATAAGGAAGTGAATTCAGGCAGCGACTTTTTTTTGAAAATTTAAAAGTAATTATCAGCTCATTTGAGACAGTAGCACAGAAGTTTATACTATTATTAAACATATTTTGTGAGTATTTTATATGTTGAAACATATCAATACAAATATTACAAAATATTATCTTTAGAATTATCTCAGGGCGTCTACTCAAATTCTATAAAAAAATTTTCTGACAATCCCAGTTTTTTCCAGGTATCTATAGATTTTTTCAATGTATAATTTTCCTGAATAAGGAGCCACTCAAGTATTAGGTATCGTAATTTTTATAGCAATTGTAATCCTACATCCCTTCAAAGTATTACATAATACCTAAAAAAAGCCCTATCGTTAAGCATATCTGTGGATGGTTAAATTGTAATTACTTGAGTTTATTAAAAGTTTTATTAGTTTTAGTTCAGTTTTATTAAAATTTTTATACATAAAATCAAATAATGATGTTCCTTAATTTATGAAAGTAACTTTATAGAAGGACAAGAGGTTTCTTAATGGTACAAGATTTTAGAAAAATTATAATAACTACTAAAAAAAATCCAACTTTTAACGAAGAATGCCTTTGACATATTAGATATTTTTAAAAATAATTTGTTTTAAATTATTTTCATAGTAACTTGAAATTCAAAGCATTGTGAACTTATCACTTACGGCTTACGGGGTGACTGCTGGACCGAAAACCAAGAAATGACCAGGAATTTTTTGAACCCGGGAAAAACCGACAAATGACAGTGAATTTATTTTTTCACAGGGAATTTTACAAATTCTTAGAATAATCATTTATGAAATTGCTTGGAATATCGCAAATACCATATCACATGATATAATTCAATTCAAAAAAAGTTCGATTTCAACTTTTTTTGAATACTAAGTTCAGTTGTTGTTAACTGTTTCAATTACTGCATCATTCAGTTTATAACGCTTAATTCTAAAATCTTTTACTTTACAATTTTTCCATTTTATGTCTTCATTTTTAAACGGAAATTTTTAATTGAAAGTATTTAAAAATTCAGTTTTGAAGGCTTTAAGAATAAAAAATTAAAAGCGGTAGAAATTTAAAATTGTTTATAAAAATGTTTTAAGTTGATCAACTGTAAATATAAATTAATTAATGATTTTTTAAATTGAACTGTAGTTCGAGTGTTAAAAATTGTACAATAATTATTTTACAATACGATTCTAAGTCTGTTCGAAATTAAAAAATTTGCAAATTTTAACGTAGAAAATTAAACTTCTTTTAAACGAAAGCCATAACAATTAGACAAATTGAAATGTCTGATTGAAACTTCATAAATTATTTTCAATGTGAAAACTTAAAATTAATATATTCATAATCACACACTTTTATTAAATTTATTATCCTATCCAAATATTGTCTAAGTCTAAAATATTCAATTTTTAACCCATTCAGTTGGACAGTTTTCAATCACAGAAATTGCAAACGGAGAAATTATAAATGAAATATTCAAAACTAAAAAATTTTAAACTGAATTGTTTGAAACAGGAAGCCTTGAATGGTAAAAATTTAAACTTTTAACGTTACAATTTGTATTCTAATGTTAAATAACAATTCAAAATTATCAAATTGAAACGACCAAAATTAATATAAATAAATAAATTTTGTTATTTAGTTTTTTTCCCAATTGCAAGAGGAACTTTTTTTGTTTAAAATTTGTATTAAGTGGAAGAATGGGAAGTATTGTATTTTTAACATTTTTATCAAGCTTGAAATGAAGAAATTTTAATTTTTGTTAAATTGGCAGTACATTTTATATTTTTAAGGTTTTTATTGAGTAAGAAGGGATAATTCAAAAAATACAGTTTTATTGAGTATGAGGGGATGAAATTTGGATTTTCAATTTATTCTGGATTAAAAGAGGGACATTTTGTTATTTTTATGATTCTTAAAGAACTGGGAGGAAATTTGTGTTTTCAAGTTTTTCTAAATAGGAAAAGAAACTTTTTAGTTTTGAACGTTTTTATTAAGTTACGAGAGGGACATGTTTCATATTTCAACATTTTAATTAATGAGAATTGAAATGGAGGATTAGTTTTAATTTAGAGCATTTAAAACGATAGCGTGCATTGATATTTTTTAACCAGAAATCTTTGAACTGCTCAATTGATAAGAGTGTAAAAAATTAAGTTTCGCAGTTTTTTATTGATAATTTCCGAATTAAAATTTGTTTAAGCTTCAATGCATACTACATTAGTTACAAACATTTTTGTACTACAAACGCGTATAATTGAAACTTTTGGCGGGAAATCACAGGCCACGAATCGGATGCAGTCGGTCTGCTGGCCTGGTCGTCGCGTACTCGGCTATAGACGGAACAGCTCGGAAACTTTCGGGCGTTTTTAGTATAGTTGAGAGTCTTTTAGAATTCTTGCAAATCCCGGTTGCAGATATTACTAGCGGCTCTCATTTTAATACGCATTCATATTCAGGAATACTAGAATTTCGTACATTTCTTATAACTTATGTTACCTAAAATATTTACTATTGACAATATTTTTTAGAAAACTTGTTATTGACCATTATCACTTTTTCACACTCACAATTCTCAAACAGTAAATAAGACTTTTTCTAAACGTAAATACTAATTTTTGCTCGCTCAAGTTTATAATAATACATACAGAAATACCATCATCTCTTATTATAGTAGGAATCTTTATAGCAGTACCCCGATTATCCCCAAATTCTTACATTTTATTTTAATTATAGGTGCAGTGTGTACCAAATATTGATATCGAAAGTCTCTCCGTGTAGCTAATAGTTCGTGACTTTTTTACGGATACATTTTTTCCGTGTAATTACTTCCTGAGACTTTTTTCCATATTTTGCGTCGCTTGGTTCAAAATTTGAATTTTAGATTTTTTTCATAGTATTTTCGAAAAATAAAACCAAAATATCAAGGCTTACCAAAAATAATTGAGGGAAAAATTACGTTTTTTTAAAAGCTACCATTCTTCTCTTAACCTTTTTTACTTATCTGTCGTCGTTTGGCGTAAAAATAGAATATTCGATTTTTGAATAGCATTTTTTATGGATAAAACCATAACCATTAGTCAAAGAATGCTGGTTAACAAAATCGTTCTTTCTTTTAGGACCTAAAAAAAGTGTGCCAAAGCTCGATTTGATCCTTTCATTTTTTTGAGAGTTATCGTCTTAACGGACGGACAGACAGACTGACAGACGCCATCGCAAAAACTTTATTTTCTCCTTCAGGGGATCTCAAAACGTGGAGATCCGTAAAACAACTGTGGTGTCCAATTTGGAAAAATTCTAATACTTTTTCAATCAAAAATGAATAGCAAATTGATTATTATTTTCTTTTCAAACTTTTTCTCGGGTGAACCCGGTTTTTCGTCATAGTCACGGACTAAGTCAAGTGACTGATCAGATGAGGATGTTATAAGTTATTTCAATACGTTGTTTGAAATCATTTACGATGATGTTGTAGGTACACAATTAGAAGCATGGTGTAGTTTGCAGTTTGGCTTTGCCGCTGTTATCCTTACACAGTAGCTGTGAGTGTTGAAGGTGACACCAGTCGCCTCTGGATGCTTTCTTAGAGCTACCATGTATCACGCCATAGGTTCTTAGTCACTTGCTTCCTGATGGTCTAGGAAGTTCCTTACAATGCGACAGGTGTTTAATAAAACCGCCTTTTGAGCTGCCGCCAGTACCCTACTGACTCCTAAATGTTCAAGATGTTCAGTGCATCTTGCGTGCACATTGCCTGTAGCTGAAATCACACTAGGATGAATAGATGAATGTTTCACATTCCTCCATATTACCTTAACTTCATGCCTTAGCTCGCTATACTTATGAATCTTGGTTGTATAGGTTGTCTGCAAATTTCGGTTAAGCGGACAAGCAATGTCGATGAATTAGCAAATTGATTATTATTATTATTATTATTATTATACCATTAAGCCATTTCCCTTTCGGGGTAGGCGTGACTTGCTCGGTTGGAAAGACTAATACACTGAAAAAAATAATTTTTGGAACCAAGAAAATGCATTTACTTGAATCTTATTTATTAGCATCAAGAAAATATTCTTTAATAGTAGTAATTTTTATTTAAACCAGACACATATCTTTTGTTGATCTAAAGAAATTAATTCTTTGGCTATATTTTCTTGATTCAAACAAATATTTCTTATATCCAAGAAAACCATTTCTTTGATTCCAAAGTTATAGATTCGTTGAAATCTGATTAGTCGTTCAATGAAATATTTATTTGATTCAATAAGTTCGATTCTTTGAATTGATTCGGACGCATTTAAGTCAGTTAATTGTGCATACTTAAATCAAGTCTTTAAGTTTATTTAAATCAAAGTAATAATGATTTAATTGAAAATAATCTTAATTAAATTGAAAATATATTTATTTTTTACAAAGAGTTCATGCATTTATACAAATGAAGCATTTATTTAGATGAACAAGATATTGTGTTCACATAAATATTTATTTCTTTAGTTGAAGAAAATATTTCATTTGCTTACTAAAATTTAATTATTCATAAAAAATAAACATTTATTCCAACGAAGTAATTATTGTTTGAAATCAAACATTTAATAATTTGGCATACTTTGTTTCAAATTGAATTCTTCTTTAGATCAAAGAAATATGTTGTTAAATTCAATATCCATGTTTTTGATTGGAAGAAATATTTCTTTGGCATTTATGGTGAGGGTTAATTACGGCTTTCCGCCTCATAATTTCCATGTTGCGACCGCGTCGTGGTCATCGCTGTGAACTTGACACTCGACGGACCCAAGTTCGATTCCTATTGGAGGTGGATTTTTCATAGATTTTTTCTGTTTCAGGTTCATCAAGATTTAAAATTATATGTTTCGTTAATTATAATTCAAGCTGAAAGAATCCATTTGTTGTTTGCTTGACTTTAAAATATATTTCTTTCCATCAATTCACATATTCTCATCTCAAAGAAATATTCGTTCCTATTGATGGCACATTCATTTGTAACAATGAGTCATTTATTTGGTTTAAAATGTATATTTTTGTCTTTAATGAGTATTTTTTTGATTTGAAGAAATATTTCCCTCCGACCAATAGGTCGTTTTTTGAATCAAACAATGTTAACTTAATCCTATTAACATTTGTCTGGCTGAAAGAAATTCTTTTTTTCATTCAAAGTGCATATTTTTATTTGCCCCAAAGAAATATTTCTTTGAAAATAAACCTTGAAAATAAACATCCCTTTTTTCAGTGTATCTCTTTTTGCGTAAACATTTTACGCATCCTATCAAAAAGTGATTTATAAAAAAATTGTAGATGTGTCTTAGGTGCACAATCTTTTTGTCGTAGCTTGTGTCGTTTTTCCAAAAATTTGAGTTTTTTATTTTCAATGTTATTTTTTAAGAATAAAAAAAAACTATGCATCCCATCAAAAAACGATTAATAAGAAATTTGTAGCTCTTTTGTGGGTAAACAACTTTTGTCTATTTTTTCGTAGCTTGTGCCGTTTGCGCAAAATTTAAATTTCATTTTTATTATTGTTTTTTACACCAAGAAAAAAAATTTTGGATCCAAAGAAATGCATTTCTTTGAGCCAAAAAACCGTTTACTTAATTGTACTGAATATTGTTTAAAAGCCACAAATTCGTGCATTGATTCAAAGAAATTATTCCTTTGAGCGCCATTTCTTTGAAATGAAGAAATATTTTTTTGGCCTCAAAATATGAGATAATTAACTCAAGGAATTGATATCTTAAAAACTAAGAACCTATTTTCCTTGAATCTTGCTTTCGCATCCAAAGAAATATTTGTTTAGTTTAATAATTTGGAGCCTTTGAATTAAAACATATTTTATTTGTAATAAGTAACTCATCGATGCGTGAAGCAAATATTTTGGTTTCTTTGAATCAAAGAAATATTGACATAAATGAAAGCAATATTAATTAAGTGAAAGCGATATTTCTTTCATATAAGGGGATTGATACTGTTGTTCTAATAGAAAATTTAATTAGTCGAATAAAGTATTTTGCTCACTTAAGTAATAATTTGTTCAATTGGAAGATATGTTTCTTTTGATAAATAGAGTGAAGCGATTTATGTCCAATAAATATTTCCTTCAAATGAAGAAATACAGTTTTGAAATAACTTCATATACCATTCGTTCGAAAAAATATTTTGGTAAAATTCCTTATTTGTACCGAGTAGTTCAGGACTGTGCCGCCAGGTGCGCAGAGTTTATAGTCTCACAATAGAAATGGATTCTCCAGTCTTTAAGTTAGTCATACATTTTCACGGAAGATATAATTTGAAATATGTGGTGATTGGTGTTTATCAGTCTTCCTAAGCATTGGTCAGTTGGTCTTGCTTGAAATTCTTTTTCCTACTTCCTACTCCACAAAAATTAAAATAAATGTATTATTATAATCTTTATAATTGCATTGAATATTTTTTTTTCAATGTATGGGCCTGCATAATTTTTATACTTCAAATATTTAAAATTCTTAAACAATAGGAGAACTTTCTGTTTGAGTAAATTATTCTTTGAATCAATATTTTCTCAACTCTGTTACGTCTTTTTTTTAAACAATATGCCGCATATTAAGAACAAATAAATATTTCTTTTCGTTGAAAAAAATTTCTTTGTTGCGAAGAAATGTTCAGTTTACCAAAAAATACGCTTATTTGAATCAAAAAATCATATATTTGGTTCAAAAGAAACTTTTACTCAGTCAGAGTTACATTCATTTGTATGTAATAATTATCTTCTTGAACTTACACCATACTTCTTTACATTACGGAACACACCTATCATATCAAATACTTATTTCAGTCAATAACAAATCTATTTCGCTCAAAGAATATTTCGCAGTGTCAAGTAAGTATTTCTATGCCTTAAGCATGGCGTTCCTCAGATCCAAAAAAAGATTTCTTCAATCTGAAGAAACATTTCTTCGGCCATATTCTGCTCTACCATTTCTTTGAATCAAACAAAGTTCCTTTGATTCAAATAAGTTTTGTTTTCAGTGTACGAATAAGACAAAAATTACGCGTTCTATCAATAACTAATTATTGACAAATTTGTAGATCTTTTTCGGCAGCAAAATTTTTATCTTGAATAAGGTTTTTCGTCGATCATAGGGGGTAAATTTCAATAAAAATCCACAATTTTGTTTTGTAACGTTTCGTCAGCTTGGTTCGCTGACCTCTTCAGACTTA
>CAKNXH010001830.1:136687-158265 GCA_932178445.1 Andricus quercusramuli | reverse complement strand
TTAAATTGTCATATATGAATATGAACATCGAGAAATACATTGTCCCATACTCATCTAAAGATACGTAGCAAACAGCAATTCAGGCAGCTCGTTTCCGTGAAGTTTATACTTTAACTCTTAGAGTCAGTTATAATTATTAATTACAGGGTATGGCGAAAGTGTCCTAACGATCATTTGAACCTTGTACAAAAATAGAGAAATATGAAGGATAAATCGAGACTGATATGTGTTGCATATTATGTCGCAATTAGAAATTGAATTATCGTGTTTTTATTTGAACACTAAACTATAAAAGGAATTATTCGAAAATTACATTATTATAAGAATTTTGAGACCAGTGATCATTTTCTCAAACCGAAATCCGTCACTTAAATTTTGCTTAGAATTTAAGTCAATTAATTAACACATTGAATTTGCTTGAGTTCACCTTGATTTAAATTCAATTGAATTGAATTCTGTCAAATTAAATTTGAATTCAATAAAATTAATTTATTTTGAATCCAGATATATTTCCTGGGAAATCATTCATTCATTTAGTTGAATTCTTGAACTCTGTTCAGTTGACTAGAATTCACTAGAATTTGAATTCATTTCATTGAAATTAATTAATTTTAATTTCACATTGAATTATGTTCAATTCACCTTGAACACTTTTTAATTTACTGGAATTAAGGGGTTATATCTAGTAATGTTCATGGAATTTTCAAATTTTTTGTACCTATTTTGACAAAATTACATTGAAATGGACTACAGAAGATCGATTACTACCTATTTGTTGGTACTTTTTCATCAAAAAGTATAATTTTAAGTTCCATATTTATGATAAATTGTAAATGTTAAAAAAAATACATTTGATGTATTTCTCAATTGTTGTAAAATAGTTTTAAACATCCAAAAAGTAAAACGTTACACGAAAATTTAGAAAAATTTGTTATTAAAAAAATGTTCGCAGTAAGCGATAAAATTTCTAAGTTCCTTCGATACAAATTTTAAATGCTCATTAAAAATGACATTTTATTTCATTGTCAACAGTTGTAAAATAGTATAAAACGCAAATCAAAACAAAATATTACACGAAGAAAAATTGTAATCGATTTAAATTATTTACTTAAGAATGACTTAATTTATATTGCACTTGAACAGTTTATTTATTTTACATCTATATGATGTCGTATAATAATAGAAAAATTAATGAGAAAAAAAAGAGTTAAAAAATTGTTGTATTAATTTTTGTTGAGCTGTAGCTTGTGAGGATGGGTTTTTCATTGACTTTCAATTCTGTAGGTATAGAGTAATGGTTAAGGCTACCGACTGCTAGGCGATAGTTTCAGGTATAAATGTAGGTTCAAAACCCCGTAACTTTAGAACTTTTAATTGTAATATAATGTTCAAAAATGTAATATATGTATTCGTTCTAAGCAGCATCATTAAGATTTATATAGAAAATACTCGCAATCAATTATCATTTATTTTTTAAATACCTTTTTTGTTATGTCTTTAGAGTATAGCAATAGTGGGTGTTAAAATTAAACAAAAAATTTGAAATTGACAGTTTTGTAATTATAAATATTATTCGGACGATATGCAGTCATGCGATGAAGAATGAATTGTCCTAAAAACAATTGAATGATTTTTCATAATTTTTCAAATTAACTCCGGCATTTTCGTACGCCAGCGGTTTGCTAGTACAGAACCAGTACTTGTGTGCCGTACCGCACCAGCATCGCACGCCAGTACTGCGGAGCATTACCAGCCAGTACTGGCCCAGTACAGATGCCCAGTACTGGGGCTCCGGCAATCTGTATTGGATCAGTACTGCGGCAGTGGTGTATGTATTTCCATGTGGGCTCTGGAACGGATTATCTGAAATGAAAAACCAAGAAGATTTCATTAGTATGTTCCTATACAGAGTTCGTAAATGAAGGCTTTTTCATTTAGAATAAAATTTCTATTTTTTGGGCCAAACCCCGAATAGGAATATACCAATGAAATCTTGTTGGTTTTTTAATTTCGTACAATCAACTCCAGATTTATCATGCTCACCACAATTAATGATAAAAAAAGTTTTGTTGTTGCAGCAGCCATATTTACCCCATTTTTAAACATTTTTTAAATAAAAAAGTACCTACAAATGTGTGGCGATCGAGCCTCTGTAGTCCATTGCAATTAAATTTTGCTAATATGGTTTAAAAATTCTTGAAAATCGTTTAACATTACTAGATATAACCCCTAATTCCATGAAAAAATTAATTAACTTGAATGAATTCCAGTAAATTAATTCATTGGAATTCATTAAAGTTTATTCGTTTTGAATTAAATTGAATTTACTTTCAATTCATTTAAAATGCATTCGGAATTCACCGTTAATTATGTTCTGTTTACTAGAGTTCACTTTCAATTGATTAGAATTAGTTCAGCTGAATTTATTTTCAATATATTGAAAATTATTCATTATTAATTATTCGTGTTGATTTATTTGAATTTTGATTAAATCATTAGAACTGATTCAGTTTCAATTCATCAGTGAAATACTCGGAATTCTTTTAAATTTAATTTAATTTTCTCTTAGTTATACGATTAAAATTTTGATTAATACCTTTGGTAAAACTAAATTTGTTGGTATTCCTTTTCTGATTTCGATGGAGTGGTAAAATTACAATTAAAAGGATTTTTTGAAATATCGCATAGTCGCACATCCTTTTCTTTCTACCAAATAAAATATTTGACAGTTGTTTTACTATGAGAACCAAATAAATAAGTCAAAACAATAAAATTAGACATACAAATTTCATAGAAAATATGTTGTTTTTCTTATAAAAAGCAGAGACTTTTGTTATTTGACGGGCTACTTGGTGAGAGGATGATGGACCAACACTTGTGGCACTACTAATTTCATTTTCAGATCAAGTCAGTTGACTTTTATATTGGTCTACAAGTAGGAATTTTTCTTTTATTTGAAGATGCATATTCAATTGGTAAAATATTTAATTGCATATTTATCCTTTCTCGATTATTCCTGTAACAATTAGAACGTAGGAATTAAAACTACTTTCTTTTGAAAACATGACTTTTGATATGCTACTCGAATATCGTTTTATTGAAGAAGGCTAGGCTAGGTATAGTGAGGATTTGTTGGATACCTTACGAAGGCACTGCTGACTTGAGGAAAGTCGGAGTAAGGGATGTAATGCGTTCTCCAGGAGACTGGCACCCTCAGGCTGAGTTCGAGGGCATAGTCGTGTCCCCTGTCCTCGTTCAGATTGCAGATGCCCTGGCAGTTATTGTTATTACTGCTGACTGGTGAAAGTTCACGATAAACTGAGTCATCGGTAGGTTTGCTGAATGGATTGTCCAGGTACGGCTTGAAGAGGATAGCGTCTTTCTTCGAAGACGGTGTGGAAGGAATAACTGGTGCTGGAGGTGTTGGTACTGTACTCGTGACGGGCTCGATATGAAGTGGAGCTTCGCACATTTTTTTCGGCTTTACGAGGCACAAAGGTGTGTCTTGTGGAGGTTGTGGAGGCTGTTCCTGGCGGAAGGAAATGCAGTTATCTTCTGTGTCCAGGCAGATTCTCTTGGTTGAAGGTAAGGCTTGATAGCAACAGGATGGAGTGCAATATGGTATTTTCATCTGTGACGAAATCAATTCCGGATTCAGCGGTAACGCGGTCACTTCTACGGGTTCTCTGGGGGAATAGCAGTAAAGGCTTTCCTGTGATTCCGCGTAGCAAGCCCTTTTTAAGCTAACATCTTGATAGCAGGATATGCTAGACGTCATAGTAGTGCTTTCCACGCAACAGGAAAAGGTGCAGGTTCGAATGGACGTATCTGGGGATTCCAGAACTCCAATTTGGCAGTACGATTGCCTCAAGGGAGATCCAGTTGCATCACAGCAGTAAAGGGTTGGCGAAGATTCACCGTGTTCAGCCTCTGGCTGACTGGGTATCACACCTGTGATCGTCAGGTCGACTGGATATTCTCCTAGTGCTGCTTCCTGGGTAGGGCCCAATCGTTGACGTAAATTACCACCTAAAAGCGCAATTCTTCTTCGAATTTCAGTTTTCTGGCGAAGCCATTTTTGAACCTGGCGACGATTTATGCCAAATTTCCTGGCAGTGGCTCTTTGATTACCAGCAACAGCTACGTCACGTTGAAAAGCATCGAGAACGTCGAGTTTGAATCGCAGAGAGAAGGATCTTCTTCGAGTGAGATCACCCGATGCGTTCTGGTGATGGAAAGTGTAATCCATAGGATCCATTTCACTGTCGGAATAACTGCTACTGGACCTGCCAGAGCTTTCAGAGCCTTGTGGACTCGAAGGTCCGGAATAGGCTTCCACTCGTTCCTGCAGAGAGCTGATCGGCCCCAAGTTAGTCAGGGATGAAGCAGCAGGTGGTCGTTGATAGTCTGTGCACGGCACACCCTCTCCCTCGCCAACCGACTCTTGCATGTCCGCCTCCCCATGTTTCTCTTCTACCTCCTCCGCCACTACGCTGATTTCTAGCTCGCCTTCTATCTTCGACTCCCTTTTCTCTCCCTCCTGTTTGCGAGGCTTCTCGGAATTCGACAGGCAGTGCTCACGAACATGCGAGTGGAAGAGGGGACTCGTTTGCCGTGTTGGTTCAAAGTGAGCGGTCAGCTCGTTGATGGTAGTGACGGTGGTCTGATGCGCAGAGGAGAGGGAGACCTTCGAAGCACTGGGCGATCCCGGTATCTCGCACGGCCCTGGCGTCGCCGACGAGTCTGGGCGTTCTGCCTTTATCTCTGCCGGTGCGGATAGCATCGTACGAGCAGGTCTACTATCCCCAGGCCAGTCCATGTCTCCGTAATTCCGATGATGAGGATGCCGATGTTGGGAATTATGTAAATGGTGATCATTTGTTGCGTTTGTGTCGCTGCTGTCATATCTATGATCCTGGGTTGAGTGGTAGGCCGCCAGCGGTTGATACAGCTTCTCCTCGCTTTTATTACTAAACCCAACAGAAGGATCGAGCTCGTAGTTCTCGGGGTTTGGAACGAAGTATTTTCTATCTGGTTCGCCCCGATCGCTTGAAAATTTATGCACATTATGGAGATGAATTTTCTCCTCAAGTTCTTGAGGGTGATGTTGATCCTGGTTAGGATAATCCGAGTACCCGACCGGCGTAGCACGTAAAGGAAGGGCCGCGTGAAATCCGTACTCTGTCGAGGAGGGTGAATTACGAGAGGGTGGATGAAGAGGCGGGGGCCCCTGTTGAACAGCCAACTCGTCGCCGTGCAGTCTGGCGAGACTGAGGTTCAAGGCCGGCGATGCTGGAGAGACACAGGGCCCTGTGCTTTCCACCAGAGGTCCCTCTAATTTTGAAATTACACTAGAATTTCCTGACAATAATGACCCCACGTTTACATCCAACTCGGCACAATTACTTCGCAGAGTATGTTCACACTGTAACCACTTTTGAATCTGTCTTCTGTGAATTCCGTATTTCCTCGCCGTGGCACGCTGATTTCCCCGACAGTCTATATCGTTCCTGTAGGAATGAAGCACCTTCAGCTTGAAAGCTGCCGGGAATATCCTACGACTACCCATCACACCCACTGTTTTCCTAACGTTTTGTCGCGGATGTTGGCTTTGCTGCTGTTTTACCGTTACCATTTTCACAGAACTCTTATCACTGAGCACTTCGCTTACTCCATGCGCCATAATGTTTTCACACACTTAATTTTGACACATGAACCCGTCACGACGAGAAGAAACTTGGAAAAGCACTGCCGATATCTTAACGCGTAACATTGCACGAAGTGGCCACTGAGCTGGCTACGACGGACGGCGCACGGAGTTCCTTTTAGGTCTTGGTAGATGCCGTAACTAATTTTCATCCCCTCTACCAAGTCGACTGTGGCTGCTTCCCACTAAAACGCCCCCCCCCCCCTTCGCCGCTCGCATCAAGAATTGTAGGTTCGAGTCTCTACAACTCTGTCTCTGTCTACCGCTCCACTGACTCTCGCGCTCCTTCTTTCTCTCGCTTACCGCCCTAACCTCTACCAATTTCTCTTTGTCAACTCTCTCTCTCTCTGTCTCTCTCTCAGCCCCCCACCCGCCCTCTTCCACCCGACACCCTGCTCGACACAGCGGGCATAGGCGCCCTCCCCTCCCGTTCACACTTAAGCGCGATAAAACTCCGCCATTTTGTGGCCTCACTTCCGTTAATGACGCGCGCGGGAAACGTCACACCGGCGCCATGTTGTCTGCTCGGCTCGGCCGTCTGCCTTGTAGACAGACTGTCTGCATGTATCCTATGCTCCAACGAGCACTGATAATCGTAAGGGGTCGAATCCCATTATGAGAACAGGTTCCTGGACATTATCAATCATTATATTTCTTGTGCAGTCTTAAATAACCTTGATATTTATACAATATTACGAACAAGAATAATAACCGAATATAAAATAACTTGTTTTATTGAATGATTTTCCTTTGGTTTCGACGAGCCATACCATGGCATGCCTTGCTCTACAACAGCATGCTACACTACTATAGGGTGGTCTTAATAAATTGCAGGATAGACTAGAGAGTTGAGTTTTGAACAAGTGAGCGACTCTATTATAGCTAAATGCAGGTACTAGGGCCTAAAATGGAGAATGATGTTGGGCTTGGTAGACGATTAAGGACGTTCGCTAGCTATCTCACCTCAAAATTCAATAATCTTTCAAATATTTTTTAAATTGTTAATAATTGAAAAAGTTTATAAAATCAAGGAAAATAGCCACGGTGTGCCTCAATAGACTTTAAATTAAAGGTCATAGAAGATCACATTTCTCTTCTCGCCCTTCGCGCTCGATAATATATTTATCTCTCGCTTCGCGCTCGATAATGTATTTAAGTCGCGCTCGGCCTTTTTACTTCCCCACATTTGTACACAAATTTTGAAAAACTAAAGGTCAAAGCATTGACAACTGTAATTTGGTGATTGTAAATTCCCTGTTGTTAAAGCTCCTTTGGCTTTATCGAACACATTCTCATCACGTATCTCGTGCTTCGCACTCGATTTTTTCAAAATTCGAACTTTTCTACATTATGCTACACTGTTGTATCAAATGTGTATTACATTTATTGCTCTACCTTGGCCTGGCATTGCTTATTAAGATACTGCAAAATAAAGTACAAATTTTATTTATCATGATTACTTCAACATTTTTTCCTTATTTTGCATTAAATTTTATTCTAGCTATCCTGTTTACAATTCATAATTCATAATTCATTACAATTCATAATATGCATTGGTATAAAAACAAACGTATTTTCATTGTCTTGATTTGATTATTAAAAAAGTGCATATTCAATTTTAAAAAAATAATGTTGTTATTAAGCATTTAATTGCGACTTGTGTCGCTTTTCCATAAATTTAATTTGTTTATTTCAATGTTATTTTTTTACGAATCAATCCAAAAATACGCATCCTAGCGTAAAGTGGTTCTTAGAAAATTTGTAATTGAGGCATAAATTTTGTTAAATGAAATGTTATTGTACCTTATGTCGTTTTTCCAAAAAGTTAATTTTTTTATTTGTAATGTATTCATATAACAAAAGCTTATAACAAATTTGTAAATCTTTTTTGGTTGAACAACTTTTGTCTTTTCATTTTTTTTCGTACCTTGTATCGTATAAAAAAATTATTTTTCATTTTTAATATTATTTTTATGTTTAAAAAAACTACGCGTTCGATCAAAATATAGTTAATAACAAATTTATATATCTTTTTGGATGTACAACTTTTGTTTATCGATTTTTTTGTTTTAATCTTATTTTTCACGATTAAAACGAAAACTATGCAGCCTATCCAAAAATAGTGATTGACAAATTTGTAGCTGTTTTTTGGGTTGACAACTTTTTCCTAATCGTTGTTTCCGTAGAGTGTTGTTTGTCAAAAGAATTGATTTATTCTATTTAAAATGTTTTTTACGAATAAAACAAAAACTACTTTTCCTATCAAAAAGTTATCAGTCTACGGGTTTATTTTACATCTTAGTTAAAAGTGGCAATACAGATTTTTGGCGTATATTAATCGGAATGAAGTTATTAACATTTTTTACTTTTTTCCAAAATTAGTTGTTTTTCTTTTATCTAGAAAAATGTTTATCTGTGATAAAAATACTGCACATACACGTTGTAGATCTCATCGAAATATATATTTTTTGTTCATACACTTTTCGCAAAAAATAGTATTTTTCCAGAAAAATGACATTACTGCATTTCAGATTTTTCTCTAAAAACTGTAAAATATTAATATATTTTTGAAGGGAGAACCTTCAAAGGGAGGAGAAATGAGTTGACATATATTTTGAAGGGCGAGAGAGATATGGCCCATACACCCTACCCCCACTCACGCCGAACCCCTTTATTTCCAGAGACTCCAAAAAACCACGCCTCCTAGTATTGTACATTTTAAAGCACGGTCGTTGTAAAGGTGGGAGAACTCAGTTGATCATACACATACAACTTCCCTGATTTATCTAGTAAAAAAATCCTGGCCCTTCTACAAATCATTGAATAACTATTACAAAAATCGATTTAAAAAAGGAATAACAGCTTGTCAATCCTCATTTTATTATGAATAAGTACAATATAATTTGATCGCGATGCGTCAATAACTTTCGATGCAAAGTTGCAGTGAAGGTGAAAAAACATCGTTTATAACTTGGTGAACTTTCGACCGTTGCATTTCGTCAAAAAATGCCTGAACTTTGATGTTTAAACATCTTAGACCTCGATATGGGGAGTCGCGCTTGGTTCGAATGAAACCACGACTGCATAGTGTAACGCAGGCCTGTGACACACCCGCTGTGTCTTATGGCACAGACCGGAGGCTCGCTTTTCTTCACCCACAGAAAGGAGCCCTTCAGTCTCTCTCTTTGCCCATCTCTCTCTCTCCTTCTCCATCTTTCTCTCTCTCCTTCTCCATCTCTCTCTCTCTCTCTCTCCTTCTCCATCTCACTCTCTCCTTCTCCATCTCTCCTTCCTTCCCCCCTCTCTCTCTCTCTCTGTTGCATTTTGAATTCATATTAAATTCTGTAGAGTTCAACTTAGTACACGATAAAATATACCGGTAAAGAAAATTGAAATCCGGCATATTTTGCCGGATTAGAATACTTGATCTTATATTATCTTAAAATCGTGGAAAATTATTGTTTTCTGGATATAAGTGATAGAATTATTAATCTTCTTCAGGAAATATAATTAGCCTAATTCTAAATGTAGATGCGTAATATAAATGCCATACACAATGTGTTCTTTCAGATAACTCATATCGGTCCACACCGGTATTTTATAAACAAAGCTTGACTAAGCAGGCAAAGGAGAAAATGCGTTTTAGGAAAGGAGCCGTACGCAAATTACGTAACGGATAATCGACCCTCTCCACCCCCATGTAACGAACCGTAACAAAATGTTTCTACCCCCCCTATTGCTGTACGTAATTTATGGTTTCCAGAAATAATAAGATATGGGACTTGAAACTAGTGGAAATTAGTTGTATTTAAGATAATGCGTGCTGTGCAGGGAGGTAACTTCATTTTCAAAATTCTATGATTTTTCTTCGACCAATTTTTTTTCTTTAACCATTAACATTCAAATCCCATTAACATACATATACAAATCAAAAATTTTGAAATTTATTTCTTTTAAACAAAAAAAGTGACTTTTCTACGATAAGAGATGACTTCTCAAGAAAATACTTAAATTTTCTACAAAATAATTAAATTCTCTACAAAACAATTGAATTTTCAAAGAAATAGTTCAATTTTCAACCTTAAAAGAAAATTCGTAACAAAAAAGTTTAATAGTTGATAGTTCAACCTAGAAGGATGACATGTAATTGAAAAAAAATTAATTTCAAAATCAAAAAGACGAATTTTCAACAAATAAAAAGATTTCTCAGTGATGAAAGAAAAAAAAGTTCACCTGAATTGTTGATCCTGAAAGCCAAAAGACGAATTTTCTGTAGAAACATTGAATTTTCAACCAGAAAAATAGGAATTTTCAGCAAAAAAATTAATTTTGAACAAAATACTGCTGTCCGAAAGTATAACCTAGTAAGTCATATTTGTCGCAAAGGCTATTTTCCAGCATTTATGCAGGAGAAAATGACCTCTATCGGAAATGTTACTTACTAGGTTATACTTTTCGACAGCAGAATAGTCAAATTTTTAATCTAAGAGGTAAAGCTTCATGAAAAGAAATTCAACACAATAGTTCAACTTTTACCCACGCTGTTAAATTTTCAATTATAAAAAATCAGTTCTCAACTAAATAGTCAAACTTTAACCAAAGAGATGAATTTTTAAATAAAAATATGAATCTTCAACGAAAAAATTATGTTTTAACAAAGTGGTTTAAACAAAATTTAAAAAAAAAAACAGTTGAAATAAGAAGTAAATTTTCTACGAAGGTATTTGAATTTTCAACCCAAAAAGACGAATTTTCGATAATAAAAGTTGAATTTTCATACAAAAAGGATGCCTTTTTAAAACAATTATTATTCAATTTTTAATCAAACAGTTGCATTTTCATCGAAGAAAGATGAATTTTCTACTAAAACAGATGACTTTTTAAATCAGAAAGACAAATATTAAAAAATATAGTTGAATTTTCATCGAAAAAATATTTAAATTAATTTTTCTACACAAAATGTGACTTTTTCTCAAAAGGTAAATTTTCTACGAAATAGTTGAATTTTCAACTAAACAGTTGCATTCTTATCAAAAAAAGATTAATTTTCTGCTCAGATAGATGAATTTCTTAATAAAAAATATACATTTTTCAAAAAATAGTTGGATTTTTATCCAAAAAACATTTTAATTTATTTTTCAACACCAAAATATGAATTTCTGTCAAAAAGTAAATTTTCTACGAAATAGTGAAATTTTCAAGCAAAAAGATTAATTTTTGAACAAAACTGTTGCATTTTCAAACAAATAATAAAATTTACAACTAAAAAGATCATTTTCAGGAAGAAGCAACTGCAAAAAGAGAAATATAAATACAAAGCAAATAAATTACTAAGAAGAATGTTATATCAGGATTATACCGCAAAAATTAATTTCAAAAATTCTCTAATTTTTCCTAACCACCTTTTCATTTTCCCTGACCATTAATATTCAAAAACCAGAATATTACATTTGTAACATTTCGAACCTAGAATCTTTTATAAGCGGAATAAAATAATTTCAAATAAAAGTTGAAAATTTTCAAATCTATTCGGTTTGACAGTTATTTAAAGTTACATAAATCTCGGACTTTTGTAAGATTTTTTTTCCAAATCCCTGACTTTTTCCTGAATTAGAAAAAATTGTTGTTGGCTAGGTTCCTTTTTTCACTCACCAGTTTTCTTTGGTGCGTAAAGTTGAATTCATATTAAATTCCTGTACAATTTCTGCGAGATACTTATTTAATTTGTAAATTTCCGAAAGTTACGTACATGAATAAAGGACCCCTGCCCCCCTTCAGTAACAAATCGTAACAAAATCTTTTGACCCCTCCCTCCCCCGTAAGCTGTTACGTAATTTAAGTACGGTCCCAAATAAAATAGTTTGAAGAATGAATCAAATGAATTTTTTAAGTGTTGAAAATTATATCATTTTTGAACAATTTTAACTTAAAAACAGTAACAATTTAGTGATTATAAGTTGTTTCTTGAAATTCTAAAATGAAAAATGTCATTTACAAATGAAAACTTTAAAAAAAATGAAACAATGAAAACTTTAAAATTATGAATATATTAATTAAAATGTTTTTGAAAATTAAAAAAAGATTTTGAAGTTTCAATCGGATGCATACATTTAATTAATTACGTAAGGCATTCAAATTGAAAAAGTTCAATTTTTAACGTAAAAGTCTATAAATTATTTAATTATAAACAGATTCAGAATCGTCTTATTAGAGAAACGAGAAACGAGACGGGACGAGACGAGTCATACCTGCTGTCTCGGTGTTTCTCGACTCGTTTTGGCTCGTCTCATTCTTACTCGTCTCGTGGCGTCCTTACTCGCTTCTCGCTCGGTTTTTTCCGAGAAATGCGACAGATGTGCGCTAGCAGAGCGGACAGCTCGCGGGAGCGTTCTTTTGCGACTCTGACGCGCTAATGCTAATTAGCGTTCTTTAATGAATACCTAAAGTCGAAATCTGATAACATATTATACTTGTTTGTTGATTATTGATTAATTTGATATCAAACAGGACTATGTTTCGATTGTTTCAAAGATTTAACTGCACTCTATTAGTATGTCATTTGGTTCTTATTACACATTTATTTTGCCAATTATAAGAATAGAATATATCAAATATACAAAACAATTGTAGATGCAGTAGATCAAAAACTGTTTTTCCTTTCTTCTACCGTTTTAATTTTCAAGAAGTATTTCAGCTGATTTCAGCAAATATGTTCTGTCTTACGGTCAATTATAAAGTCAAAAAATAAAATCATCCGTCAGTTTTGTATCGTCCGTCTGTAAACATCGTTTCAATTATGTGACACTTTCAAAAATTATTGGAGCCTTTCCAATATTCTTAAGGCTTCAATTAGAAGAAATTTTTATTCTTTTTATTCTTTTTGAACATTTTTTAATGACGATTTTGTTATATAAAATATTACATTACTCTATGACTCAGATATGTGTATCGACTCTTGAAAAAGACCCGCAGTGTTGGTCGAAACGTTGAGAATTTCAAAAGAAATAAATGTTTTATACATGTTATTTCGGATGATTTTATTTTTTGACTTTATAATTGACCGTAAGACCGAACATATTTGCTGAAATCAGCTGAAATACTTCTTGAATAGAATATATGAAACAGAAAGGTAAAAAGAGAGGTATATTTTCAAGTCATTTGGAGTTTAAAAACTTTAACATTAATTTCATTTTATACATTTTAAAGTGGAATTTTAAAATTTTGTGGCACCTAATTTCTAAGGATGGTAAATAAAATATATTTGTCGGGACATTAAAAAAATCGAAAGTGCGTACCTACATAAATCACTTTGACTACTACATATTTTTAAAATTTTTTGAAATTTAACCCTCCGTCACAGACTATTTTATTTCCGAAACAATATTTCCCCGTGTGGAAATTGCCAAATGTTTGCCCAATTACAAGTTTGGCCCCAACTTGGAAAATTATTTCATGGCTACAACAGGGTTAATATCTTGAATCTAGCTCGAACCAAGTCCGTTTCACAGTTCTTGATTGCAGCGCCATCAACTTGGCTGTGCATCTGTTTTCAGTCGGGCTCCATCTTGAACCTATCTTGGACACAGTAACTGACAATTTGCTTGGTTTGGGGTTATGTTGGCGAGTGTTTTTGTGATTTCGTCCGTCTTAATTATTGAAGTGTGATTCAAATTATCAAAAATGCCGAAAGTGAAAAGCACTCGTCGCGTACGGAGGCATCGAGCAATTTCCCACAATCGAAGATTCCAGAACGAAAACGAAAGTAAGTAAATAAATCATCAATAATTTATTCTTATGAAGCAATAAAGTCAAACCTCAAAATAAAATATGAATATTGTATTTTTCTAAAAGAATAAATAATTTGCAAATTCATAAGACTACGAAATTTTAATTAAAATAAATTTAATAACTCCTTGGTTATTCAATAAACTATACATTATTTTACAGAATTACACTTTCTGAAATATTGTTTACAGAAAAGTTGCTGACCAGTAAACTGATCCTTCAAAGATAAAAAATATTTTTAAAAAATGTATAAAATGTAGATTACCTAAAAATCAAATTTATAAGTTAGATTATACCTTGAAGTTGCCATTTTGATTGCTAGAGTATTGAATTTTCAAATTCTTACTGGAGTCATTGGTACTTTTTTTGGAATATTTGAAAACTAAATTCAATTAAAAATACTTACGGTTTAAATCAATGTATCTGGAATCACTGTAGCCAATTATTTTTAAATGTAAAAAAAGTGCAAAGAACGTTATTATATCTGCTCCGAAAAATGCATTCAAGTTATTACATACTGATTAATTCTAATTCAGGATCATTTTCTAGAAGAACTATAATTATAATTTAACTTGAACTTTAATTTAAAATTTCCAATTTTTTCATTTTACAGGCGTTGTTTGTGAAAAATATCAGACCACTGAGGATGAGGTTTTTTCCCATCTTGGAACGGTCTTTACAAATTCAAAAGATTGGGATGGCAAGCGAAAAATGAGGTCGTCGAATAATCCGGTTCTGGAGTAAAATTTGTCCTAACCTGTTCAGCTACTTTAAGTTTTTATTTTAAATAAACAATTTTACCATTATAAATGCTTTTACTCATTTATCTATTTCAAAAAACGATTTTTAATTTTAATGTTGGTTGAGACCAGAAAAATAAATAAAGCCAAGTTGGGGCCAAGTCGGTCGGTGAGTTAGGATCCAGCCGGGTTAGGCGTTTCATTTGTGGTTTGGTCCTGTCTAAATCCCCAATTTGGGGCCAAGTTTTTCCCATTTTGGGCCCAGCTAGCGCCATGACAAAATTTCCACACGGGTCGGAATATTTCAATTTTTGAAGCTAAGAAGCAGTGTATCCTGAAGTTGGCGGGCTTTTTTTGTATATGCGTCAGTATCTAGAGTAATACCTTTAGACGTTATCTTTTCGACTCCGATAGAACGTTTTGTTTTATTTCGAAATTGGCTTTACATTTTTTTTTAATTTGAAAATATACTAAATGGGGTTTTTCTGAAAATATTAATAAATCAGAATTGTTCAGTTCGAAAAGTTATAAAAAACATCCGTACATACTTTTTCCTATCTTGTGTATTTTTTTCAGAACTTTCGCAAACACTTCAATGAAGTTGACTATCATTCAGGGTATCCAGCGATTCTTCGAAACAAAATTCAAGGTCTTTTTCAGGTTTTACAGGTCAAAAAGTAAAGTTTTACCAGGTCTCCATTTTATAAAGGAAGCTAACCCATAAATAAAAAAATTCAGAATTTTTAGCGAATATAAGTCGGCTTCGTGAACTCCTTGGGAATATTTGTTAATCTCTGTAAAGTCTTATTAACCCTTCAAATCTCTGAAATCTTTGTGAAGTCTTTAAAATATTTCGAAATCTTCGTCCATTCCTTCAAATATTCGGAAGTTTCTAAAATGTATATGAAATCTTGAAATTTCTGTGAAATGTTTTCGAATCTTTTACAGTTTTTGCAGAATCTTTGCAATCCTTAAAATCGTTCTGAATTCCTTGAAATCTTGAGATCTTGAAATGTCTGTGGAATATTTCGGAATGTTTTGAAATTTTTGCACAGTCTTTGAAATCTTCGTAGAATTTTTAGAAATATCTTATAAACTTTATGAATTCTTTCAAATATTTGTGAAACCTTTCTGAAATCTGTTCTATTGATTTGAAAAAATGAAAATATTTGGAATGTTTGTGCAATCTTCCAAATGATTTGAAATCTTTGTGAATTTCTTGAAATCTTTTAAAGTATGTGAAAATCTATGTGAGATTTTGAAATTTCTGCGAAATCTTTTGGAATCTTTTACAATTTTAACAAAATATTCTAAATCTTTGCGAAATGTTAAAAAATATCTTAAAAACTTTATGAATTCTTTCATAAATTCAATTCGTAATTTCTAGAGCTTTTATATTTTTTTCATTTTCAGAACTCCATACAAAAAAATTAATTTTACCCATGTAAACTCAAATAAAACACCTGCCAATTTTAAAGATTGGACATATTATGCAGGTTAAGAAACAAAAGTAACATTCGCTATTTTTCCAAAACTCTGCGATTAACAAATTTTTTTATTTTATCCCGACGAAGCCCAGCCGTAAGATATATACGTTATGAGGGACCCGAAAGGAAAATTTCCAGTGCTAATACTTTTCTGAATTATACAAATTTTTATATACATGAATATTGAAATACACATACCTGAATAAACAAATGTAGATACATGAATGTCGTAGGGGTGAAGTACAAAATCGACTGTGTGATGATCATATGTGTTTCTGAGTATTATTACTAACTGATTTACTCATTTTCACATATTCCAATTTCATATAATTTAAAAAATATGTAGTAGTCAATACGATTTAAGGAGGTGCGCACTTTCGATTTTGTAAATGCCCCAACAAATATATTTTATTTACCAACCGTAGAAATTAGGTGCCACAAAATTTTAAAATTCTACTTTAAATTACAAGAAATTAACTTAGTGTTAAATTCTTCAAACTCCAAATGACTTGAAAATATACCTTCCTTTTTACCTGTCTGTTTCATATATTCTATCCTTATAATTGGCAAAATAAATGTTTAATAAGAACCAAATGACATACTAATAGAGTGAAGTTAAATCTTTGAAACAATCGAAACATAGTCGTGTTTGATATCAAATTAATCAGTAATCAACAAAAACGTATAATATGTAATCATATTTCGACTTTAGTTATTCATTAAAGAACGCTAATTAGCATTAGCGCGTCACAGTGGCAAAAGAACGCTCCCGCGAGCTGTCCGCTCTGCTAGCGCACATCTGTCGCATTTCTCGGAAAAACCGAGCGAGAAGCGAGTAAGGACGAGACGGGACGAGGAACAATTTGACGAGATAAACCGAGTAATGCTCCCGGGAAAACGAGACGGAACCGAGTAATGAACGAGACGAAAGCGAGCCAGGCTCGGTATTTCTCGTCTCGGACTGCAACACTAGTCTTATAAAACCAATTTTATTATAATTATATTGTTAAGAGTCGTACTACAGTTCAATTTTAAAAATAAATACCTAATTTATATTTACAGTTTATCAACTTAACATTTTTCTTGTTTTCTTACACATAACCTCCATCTGTCATCAAGATCTCCATTGAATTTTCTATTGTCCGTAATATTTTTGCAAATATCAATTTTTCAACTAGTTGCAATTAATATAGAATTGTTTGAAATTAATCTAGAATCGTTTGGAATTCATAACAAATTCTTCAGAATTCAATTTAGTACACGATAAAATATACCGGAAAAGAACATTCAAATCCGGCAAAATATGCCGGATATGTCAATAGAGGGAAAATCTACAGTTTATTATTATTAAAGTATGGTTATTGTTACATTGTTATATTAGGATTATTATCCTATTGGAAAATAAATGACCAGAAACTTTTGCACGACATTATATATAAGAGAAAATAGATTTTTATACTCCCACATGTGCGTGAGTTATTATTTGCTTTATGTAAGATTTCAATTTCAGTCAACGTTTACCGAAGATGCGTTTACACATAAATCTGTCTTGGGTCATAGTTTAGGAAGCACGTGATTTTTTTTTGCAAAAGATCAAGTAGTTGCCGTGAAGTTTTATTTATGAGTACATTTCGAAAAATTTGGAAATATTTATAACTTTGGTGTCGGCAGTAAATAAAAGCGAAGGATGCTAACTCAGCTTCTAATCAAGCTGGAAGGCTCTACTGTGGCTTAAAATTTTCCAAAGAAATCAACAAATTCAATTGTGGGTTTTTAAAACCAGTTAATTACATCAATAACACGCTAGCGCACATTATGGTTTTCGGTTTTTTGGGGGGACTGGAGGCACAAAAGAAGTCGATGATACTCTCAGCGGGTTCCAGGGTACCGACGTCCTGCTTATAAAGTGTCCTTTTTTTTCTTCAACTTTCGTACCTCTGGTAGAATATGCCATGTGGGTCAACGGACTTTGACAATAATGGAAGGCAACCCCTTCAACGTATCGATTGCAATTGAGGTCGTCTGCCGTAGAAAAAAAAACAGAAAAAAAATAATATGCAATAGCGTATTATTGATGTAATTCACTATATTTAAAAACCTACCATTGAATTTGTTGATTTTTTTGAAAAATGTTAAGCCTCAGTAGAGCCTTCCAGCTTGATTAGAAGCTGAGTTAGCATCCTTCGCTTTTATTTCCTGCCAACACAAAAGTTATAAATATTTTCAAATTTTTCAAAAACGTACTCATAAATAAAACTACAAGGTAACTACTCGAATTTTTGCAAAATAATTCATGAAGTTTTCGACGAAATACAACGGTCGAAAGTTGACCAAGTTACTTTTTTCACCTTCACTGCAACTTTGCATTGAAAGTTATGGACGCATCGCGATCAAATGATGTTGTGCTCATTCATAATATAATGAGGAGTGATAAGACGTTTTTCCTTTTTTTAAGCGATTTTTTTTTGATTGAGTTATTCAATGATTTGTAGAGGGGGGCCAGGATTTTTGAAACAGATAGTAGGACGCGTTTTTTCGGAGCCCTTGGAAAAGGGGTTCGGTGTGAGTGGGGATAGCGTCGTGGACCACATCCCGGCCAAATGTACCTATTTAGCACTAGTATCAGAAGTGGTAGCAGTATAGAGTATAGACTAGCAGCTTAGTGGGTAAGAGCACCAGACCGGCAATCTGAAGACCTGGGTTCGAATCCCAGCGGAGCTATCCTCTGTTCAGCGAGAGAATACTCAACGTCGCGCAGTTTTTTCAGGAAACGGCGGAGTAACTCCTGCTGTGCTCCTCTCTGGACAATCGGCCGTGTAATTTGAGAGAGGCCATGAATTTGGAAGGAAAGAATTTCTTCAAAGTGGAAACTTGAAAATCAGTAAAGGCCCATGCATACTCGAACGAGAACGCGAACGCCTGCGCCTACGCGACGCACTTTGGTACGCATTTTTGAGTTATACTGAGTAGAGGCGAACAGCAAAACTCGTCGCGGTCCACTGCAGTGTGGCAACCGCACAGGGCTTCATCAGGAATGGATGTTCGCGGGAGGATGAAGCTGCAGGTCGCAATTCTCAACAGATTCACTTTTTTTTTTTAATTACTCAATACAAAATTCCTAGCAAACTCAAGGTTCCTGATTTTTATTTTGTTTATTTAAAAAATATTATATTCATATAGATATGGGAGCGTTCACATATGATGTCACGCTGTATTTCAAGCTTTTTTACCACCCCGTACCCCATGTCACACTCTGTCACGAATTGAGGAGACCCCCCCCCATAATATTACGTCACGTTCTGTCACCCCCCCCCTTTTCATAATTTTTTAAAAATAATTATAATAAACACTTTTCGGAACCTTCTCAAATATGGAAATCAATCGTTATATGAACATAATAAAAAATATGAACCTGATTATTAAAAAATTTTTATTCTTTTCAAAAAACATTTATGAGTAATGAATTGAAAAAAAAACATTCCACAAAAATCGACGCTTGCGCCTTGTAGTTATAGTAATATACTAATATAGAATTATTTTATATATATTTTGTATTTTATATTAATAATCTTCTGTAGTTATATTCAATTTTTATCATCAGCTAGGAGACATATTAATTTAATATTATGCAATATGCGAATGAAAAATAGGAAGCCATCCGTGACATCACGCACAGAATCATTTTAGCGATTTCTCCGCCGTTTCAAAACATGTGGCTACCACATTTTGTATTGTCTACTGACGGTCTGACAACCCACCTTTGCCTACCTGCGTAACATATACTTTTATATTAACTAGGTACAGCTTCGTTTTTCGGTCTTTGACTGTACATGTGCTTTGCTACTCAAAGACTTTCAGTTACCTTTAATTTATACATATTTTTACGGCTTGTACCGTAAGCCGCTGCAATATCCGACAGGGATTACATTACTAGAATGTGAACAATCATTATGAACAATTATCTGCTAAGTTCATTGTGATACAATAATAACCGTTGTTACAAAGGAATGGACCATAACCTTAACAACAAATAACACCCTCTTACCACGCAAGAGTACTTCCAGAATACAAATAATTTGATTATTGTATGTTTTAATTATTGTAAACAAATAAAATGAACAAGTAGCCAAATATCATACTTGCGGTTGAAAAACATTTGTTTTTAGCTAAAAATGCATTAAATTATTGTGAGAGTGATTGTTAGTCAGAATATCCATAAATTATTAACAATTAGAATAGTTACAAACAATGTTTGGCATAAATTTTGAATTTATGGTTTTTTTCAACTGTGTTTTGCCTTTTCTCATTTGCATTGATGCAGATGTTCTTACAAATAATATATGTTCAATTATATTAGTGAAAATACAACAAATGTTGATGTTTTAAACAAATATAAAACTTTGGCACTTTGGCCTGGAAAATAATTTTCTGCACCAAAACTGCTTTAAATTTTTGTTATAGACATTTGCAGTCACTACTTATATGTAAAATTAACAATAATCAATTGTTATTATTTATTGTTATTATTTCATTCCAAATATCACGAAATTTTCATATATTTAAAAAATATTGTAATTTTTGTTCACAAAAATTTTTCTTATCTGGAAATATTTTAAATTATTGTGAGTGATCGTCAGTAACAATTTCTAGAAAAAAATAAGAATTAAAATATTTATAAACTATTGTTGTTGAAAATTTTGTAATCATTGGTTTTTCCATTTCTGATTTTCCTTCATCATCTAAATTGATGCAGATATTCTTGAAACTAACATAGGTTCAATTATATTTCTTAAAATGAAACAATTGTTAATCTTGTAAAGAAATGAGATAAGTAAACATAAAGCTTCGGCACTGTGGCCTGGAAAATAATTTTTTTGCACTATAACGTTATAGTGTCAAAAAAATTATTTTCAAGGCCAAAGTGCCAAAGTTTTATATTTATTCATTTCATTTGTTTAAAGGAGCAACAATTGTTGGATTTTCACCAATATTATTGAACATTTATTATTTTTAGGAATATCTGCAAGAATTCAGAAGCTGCAAGGAACACCGTAATTGAAAAAACTACAAATTTAAAATTTGTGCAAAAAATTGTTTATGACAATCGTAATTGTTAATAATTCATCGATATTCTGACTAAAAATCACTCTCACAATAATTTAAAGCATTTTTAGTTAAGAACAAATGTTTTCCAACCACAGTTACGATATCTGGCTATTTGTCAATTTAATTTGGGGTGGAGTTCCGAAAAGCGCTTACATCCGATTAATTTGAAACTCCGTATACCTATGTATTTTGACGTGCTGATCACGAATATGATAGTGAAAATACCCGAAAATTTGATTTTCAAGGTCAAAACCCCAAAAAACTATATAAATTTCATGTTTTTCCGTTTATTTCAGTAAATAATGAAAATTTACAAAAAAGCTTTAAACAAAAGTTTTAGATCTTTTGAAAATACATATTTTATGTTCAATATGTTTTTACCCTACGACTGACCGTTTTAGAGAAAAGAAGGGAAGTGTCGGTACGAAGTGTAGAATTGCTTAGGTCACACACGGCACCCATTCCAACGTGTCATGGGGGGCGGGAAAACACCCCTGTGACTGGTCACAAGAATAATTTAGGTCCCACACGACCCCCTTTCCAACGTGTCATGGGGGGCGGGAAGGCACCCCTATTACTGGCCACAGAAATAACTTGGGTCACACACTACCCCCTTTCCAACGTGTAATGGGGGGCGGGAAGGCACCCCTATGACTGGCCACAGAAATAACTTAGGTTACACACGACCCCCTTTCCAACGTGTCATGGGGGCGGGAAAACACCACTGTGATTGGTCACAGGAATAATTTAAGT
>CAKNXH010001830.1:116214-136677 GCA_932178445.1 Andricus quercusramuli | reverse complement strand
TTGGTCACAGGAATAATTTAAGTCACACACGACCCCCTTTCCAACGTGTCATTGGGGGCGGGAAGGCACCCCTATGACTGGCCACAGAAATAACTTAGGTTACACACGACCCCCTTTCCAACGTGTAATGGGGGGCGGGAAGGCACCCCTATGACTGGCCATAGAAATAATTTAGGTCACACATGACCCCCTTTCCAACGTGTCATGGGGGGCGGAAAAGCACCCTTATGACTTGCCACAGAAATAATTTAGGTCACACACGATCCCCTTTCCAACGTGTCATGGGGGGGCGGGAAGGCACCCTTATGACTTGCCACAGAAATAATTTAGGTCACACACAACCCCCTTTCTAACGTGTCATGGGGGGGGCGGAAAGGCACCCCTATGTCTGGCCGCAGAAATAATTTAGGTCGCACATGACCCCCTTTCCAACGTGTCATGGTGGGGGCGGGAAGCCACCCCTGTGACTGGTCACAGAAATGACGCAGGACGCATACCATCCCCATTAGTTCCCTAATGTTTCGTGGAAACATATCTTTTGCCATCAACCCATTTTTTTAGCATTAATGCCTACTTACGGATAGTACTTGGATGGGTGACCGTTCGGGAATACTGCGTGCTGTTGGCCCGTCGTGGGTGTGGTGAACCCACACCTGTAGTTATTCACTACAAGAAACTATCCACCTAGAAACACTACCCGGTTCGGGTAGTGTTGCCTACCCCGAAAGGTATACATACATACATAATGGTATACATACGCACTTCGCCGTGGGGATATTTATCGTCTATTTTCTCGAAAACTATCAGTCGTAGTGTAAAAACGTATTCAACATAAAATATGTTTTTTCAAAAGATCTACAACTTTTGTTTGAAACTTTTTTGTAAATTTTTCTTATTTACTGAAATAAACGGAAAAACATGAAATGTTTACAGTTTTTTGGGGTTTTGACCTTGAAAATCAAATTTGCGGGTATTTTCACTATCATATTCGTGATCAGCGCGTCAAAATACATAGGTGAACGGAGTTTCAAATTAATCGGAGGTAAGCGCTTTTCGGAACATTATCCTTAATTTGTTTAGAATAATTGAAACATATAATAATCAAATTATTTATGTTCTAGGAGTACTCTTGCGTTGATTCAAGATGATTCACATTATATGCGAACCGTTGATGAAGAGTAAATAATAATTATGTGACAATGTCGATTTTCTCATACTTTGAGAAAACATATAATAAATAAACAAATGAAAATTCAAAACATCTATGACCAAGGTGCTCTTTGAAAATTAGCGCTCTTCAATTAACAACGAACAAATCGCAAATCGGGGCAAAATTGAAGTCTGTAGACTTTTTTGAACGAAAAATATCCCTTTGGTCCCACTATGTTTAGCACAGTGGAACGCATCTACGCGTCAGCGTTGCCGTCGGTCGAGAAAAAAGGTCAGGAGCTTTTTATCAGAAGACTTGACAAAAAATCAGGAGATTCATAAGCTTCAACGCGGGCACATTGCACTACTGCGCAGGCGATTTATGAGGCGCTTCGTTGGCTGCCGTTCGCGCGCTTATTTGAAATGTGGAAGAATACAATTTTTTATATTTATTATTAATAATCAAAATTGATTTTTGTAACATGTTCAAGTGGTACGGGAATGGTTCTCAATATATTCTGAGCATAAAGTTTTAAGAAATAAAAAAAAGATTACATTGAATGACTTGATATTTTTTATTTCCGGAATATTCATTTAATTCTTCAACCCAATGCTCAGAATATATTAGAAACGTTCCACATACCACTTGAACATGTTAAAATATAATTATTCCTAATTATTAATAATAAATTTAAAAAGATTGTATTTTTTAATATTTCAAATAAGCGCGCGAACAGCAGCCAATGAAGCGCCTCATTCATTGCATGCGCAGTAGTGCAAGTTACCCGCATAGCAATGGGTAGGTATTCAGTATTCACTTGTCCGAAATTTCATTTTCCCTAAAACTCATTTTGCCGAAAAAATCACTAGATTACTAGCCGCCTTCGAAACAATTGATAGATGGGCTTCTGCTTGCCAATTAAAATTGGCAATATATTTATCACACAACAAAGTCCTTATTATTTTTATACAATAACTCTTAAGACAAAAAAAACTCCAATTTGTTTATTGAAGTTACAATTAGCCAGTAATAATCTTCAAATTGTAAATTAAACTTACCGAAACAGTTTCAATATGTACCTCTCGGACATCAACCAGGGATGAGGTGCATCAACACACGGATTGCGGTCTACGGCCTTATCCATAACCTTAAAACGCATGTATAAAGTGCAAGGACATCAACCCTAATCAGAATTTAACATGCTTGCTTAGGGCGCTTTCACACGATTGCAGATCAGCAGATTGCATGCAGAAGGTTCATAAGAGTGAAAGAGGCAGGCTGTTCTCCATCTCTTTTACTCTTGTGGACTTTCTGCATGCATTCTGCTGATCTGCAATCGTGTGAAAGCGCCCTTACAAGCCACAAGTGACTATAAAGGCCGTTTCATAACTCGCTTGCCATCAGGGGCAGGCAGCCTGAAAAAGTCGGCAAGAGTGAAAGAGATAGCGAACGATCAGAATGGTCCGTCTCTTTCACTCTTATGGATATTCTGCAGGATGGCTGCCTGGCACTGCCGACAAGCAGAGGTATGAAAAGGCCTTATTGTAGAATCTGAACAATAAATCAGGAGATTTCAAGGAAAATCAGTATATCAGTAGCCAGCCTCAAAAGTCAGTAGAACTCCCGATAAATCAGTAGCAATGGCAACGCTGCTACGCGTTTGCATTTGCGTTCGAGTATAAACCAAACCTCGCCCCAGTGCGAAGGCTTACGGTCAAAACCGTGAAACGCGTCAGGAATGCGAGCGGGCGTTCGCGTTTGCGTCAGGATAGAAACTGTGTTAAGCAATGGTTTGGTTCACACTGGAGAAGCGCGTCGCCGAAACGCTGACAAAAAGTCTCACCTGACGCGTTTTACAGTTTTCACCGTACGCCTTCGCACTGAGGCGAGGTTTGGTTCATACTCGAACGCCAATGCAAACGCGTAGATGCGTTCCACTGTGCTAAACATAGTGGGACCAAAGGGATATTTTTCGTTCAAAAAAGTCTCCAGACTTCAATTTTGCCCCGATTTTCGATTTGTTCGTTGTTAATTGAAGAGCGCTAATTTTCAAAGAGCACCTTGGTCATAGATGTTTTGAATTTTCATTTGTTTATTTATTATATGTTTTCTCAAAGTATGAGAAAATCGACATTATCACATAATTATTATTTACTCTTCATAAACGGTTCGCATATAATGTGAATCACCTTCAATCAACGCAAGAGTACTCCTAGAATATAAATAATTTGATTATTATATGTTTCAATTATTATTATGGAAAACATTTGTTCTTAGCTAAAAATGCTCTAAATTATTGTGAGAGTGATTGTTAGTCAGAATATCGATGAATTATTAACAATTACAATTGTTATAAACAATTTTCTGCACAAACTTGAAATTTGTAGTTTTTTCAATTGCGGTGTTCCTTGTAGCTTCTGAATTCTTGCAGATATTCTTAAAAATAATATATGTTCAATAATATTGGTGAAAATCCAACAATTGTTGCTTCTTTAAATAAATGAAATGAATAAATATAAAACTTAGGCACTTTGGCCTTGAAAATAATTTTTTGACTGCAAATCTCTCTAAGCAAAATGTAAAGCAGTTATAGCGCAAAAAAATTATTTTCCAGGCCACAGTGCCGAAGCCTTATGTTTACTTATCTCATTTCTTTACAAGATTGAAAATCAGGAATAGAAAAACCAATAATTACAACATTTTCAACAACAATAGTTTATAAATATTTTAATTCTTATTTTTTTCTAGAAATTGTTACTGACGATCACTCTCACAATAATTTAAAGTATTTCCAGATAAGAAAAATTTTTTTTTTAAATTACAATATTTTTTAAATGTATGAAAATTTCGTGATATTTGGAATGAAATAATAACAATTGCTTATTGTTAATTTTACATATAAGTAGTGACTGCAAATGTCTATAACAAAAATTTAAAGCTGTTTTGGTGCAGAAAATTATTTTCCAAGCCAAAGTGCCAAAGTTTTATATTTGTTTAAAACATCAACAATTGTTGTATTTTCATAAATATAATTGAACATATATTATTTCTAAGAATATCTGCATCAATGCAAATGATAAAAGGCAAAACACGGTTGAAAAAATCCATAAATTCCAAATTTATGCCAAACATTGTTTATAACTATTCTAATTGTTAATAATTTATGGATATTCTGACTAAAAATCATTCTCACAATAATTTAATGCAGTTACAGCTAAAAACAAATGTTTTTCAACCGCAAATATGATATTTGGCTACTTGTTTATTTTATTTGTTTACAATAATTAAAACATACAATAATCAAATTACGTGTATTCTGGAAGTACTCTTGCGTGGTAAGAGGGTATCATTTTTTGTTAAGGTTTTAGTCCATTCCGTTGTAAAAACGGTTATTATTGTATCACAATTTAGTTAGCAGACAATTGTTCGTAATGATTGTTCACATTCTAGTGATGTAATCCCTGTCGGATATTGCAGCGGCTTATGGTACAAGCCGTAAAAATATGTATAAATTAAAGGTAACTGAAAGTCTTTGAGTAGCAAAGTACATGTACAGTCAAAGGCCGAGAAACAAAGCTGTACCTAGTTAATATAAAAGTATATGGTACGCAGGTAGGCAAAGGTGGGTTGACAGACCGTCAGTAGACAATACAAAATGTGGTAGCCAAATATGATTCAAATTAAGGGGAAATCCCCTAAATCCATTTTCCAATGCAAATTCCAGGTCTACGCCGGGAATTTAGAAATAAATTTTATAATCATAGAATGTTTATGTGCCTGATGTCAAATATCTACTTTGTGCAAAGAAATGAACAAGAACCATATGCGAAAAATTATGAAACACATATCCAAACTGACTTGTTTTTCAATAGACGTTTTATATTAAATTATTCATATCGAATTTGTTGTTGCCCGCTTTCCCGAAACTTGCCCCTTTTTCCATGTTCCACGTTCTTTTACTTTAATTTGAACTGAATTAATAGAAGCCATTAATAAGAAAATTCAATTATTTTCAGTTGGAAGTTTTATTTTTTTTATTTTCTTATTTAAAAGACTAATACTATAATTTGTATTAAGAATTCTTCTCTTTGTAGTTAAAAATTCTACTAATTGGTCGACAAATGTACAAATTTTTGAAACCATTTTACTCGTTTCTTTAGAAATTATCTTTCTGGGTTGAAAATGAACTTCTGTGTTAAAAGTTCAATTGTTTGGGTTGCAAATTCTGCTGTTTTGTTCAAAAGCCGTCTTTTTCGATTGAAAAATCAACTACTTCGCTGAAAATGCACCTACATCGTTGAACATTCAATCATTTTGTTAAAAATTTATCTTGCTTGGTACAATATTTATCTTTCTTGTTTGAAAATGAGTGTTTTTCTTTTAAATTAAAATTTTGTGGTTGAAAATGTACCTATTTTTTCAAAATGTCGTCTTTTTTATTGAAAAACCAGCTGTCTGGTTGAAAATTCTTTTTTGTTGGTTGTATATTTTTCTTTGTTGCTTAAAAATGGGACTTTTTGTTTGAAATTCAACTTTTTGGGTTAAATACTCCCATCCTCCCGCGAACATCCATTCCTGATGAAGCCCTGTGCGGTTGCCACACTGCAGTGGACCACGACGAGTTTTGCTGTTCGCCTCTACTCAGTACAACTCAAAAATGCGTACCAAAGTGCGTCACGTAGGCGTTCGCGTTCGAGTATGCATGGGCCTTTAGAGAGAATTTTTTTACAACTCAAGCCGAGAAAAATCAGTATTTTTAAATTTGATTTAAGAAGAGAGAAAAAACCAACATCAATATTATATTAGGAAAAAAGTGATTACTTGTACCAAGTGAATTTTAATTGGCTGGAGTAAGTGAAAGTCCTGATTATTTTTAAAGAAATATTTATTCGTGGCGAATAAATGTATGAACTTTGAATGGAAAAAATAAGTTATTTTCGCCAAAGAAATGGTAATATGATTAAGCTAACATTGTTTGATTCAGAGGGAGAGGACGAAGGAGAGGTGGAATTACCTATTTGTTGGAGGGGTATATTTATTCGAATCAAATAAATATTAATTGATGACAAAAATATACAATTTAAAGCAAATAAATGACTTATTGTTCCAAATGAATGTTAATAAATATTCCTTAAACTTTGGGAATGGGAATTAATGCCTCAATCGAAAATTCGACTTTCGATGCCTGTGGAGCGGGTCGAAAATCGAATTTTCTTGGAATTTATTTGGTTTAAAATGTATATTTTTATCTTCAATTCATATTTCTTTGACTCAAAGAAATATTTCCCTCCGACCAATAGGACGTATTTTTGAATCAAACAATGTACCTGAATCCTAATAACATTTGTCTGGCTGAAAAAAAAAATTGTTTTCATTCAAAGTGCATATATTTTTTAAGAAGAAAATTAGAAATACAATATTATCAAATCAATCTGTGCAAAAAATTATATTCTTGAACAAAAAGGCTCAGAAACATTTTGAATACAAAAATCAGTTGTTTTGAAAAAACATATTCGAAAAGCTCAATATATGCAAAAAGAATTGCATAGAAAGGCCTCAAAATATGTTTCCAAACAACGCTTTAATCGGCTCATTAGAGACAAGTATATAACAAGAGGAAAAAAGAAAGGTTGCCTTGTGGAATGTTCAAATATTACTGATTCATATTAATCAAGTCCGAGGAAGATTCAATAGAATACTTTAACAAGTTTCTTTGAATATGTATACTCACTTTGTATTGTGAGTTTTTCATTAAGATCTTTTAATTTAAAGTAATGGTTACAAATAAGATTTTAATTAATCAGAAACTTTATTTTATTGATTAATTTTATATATTATTAAATAAAAATGAAAATCAAATTTTTCTGTTATTCAACTCTTCAGTGAGCTTCACTGTGTGTAACAAAAAACAAATTTTTGGTGTAGTATAAATTATCCTTGATATTTCAGAAATCTTTAATCTTTAATTAATAAATTCAAAATATTCAGAGAGAATCTCTGAAATTACAAAGAATGCAAACGCAACTTAGAGATGGAAACAATTAAATAGATGGATTTATTGATTACTAGTTTACTGGGATAATTGCGTTTTCAAAAATGGGGAAAATATTTTAAGGACCAGTTTCAGACGAATTTCTTCAACATGTGTTTTTTATGACTGTAGACTGTCTCTTGACAGTGTTGGACTACACTGCACTTGAGTTCTTAGGAAAATGCGTACAAACCAAAATCTGTCAATGAAATTACAGACTCGAAATAACCATTTTCTAAGAAGTGTGTGCAAAACAAAAAATTACAAAAAAATCCTGTTAGATTATAAAGTGAAGCTAAATTGTTAACTTTGATATTGAAATAAATGAAGAATTAAAAGAAATGAAAATTTGAATGAACTTTTCCGAATTTTCAAACAGAATTTCATTTTATTTGACGAATTTGAATTTCGAAATTTAAAGTAATTTAGAAATAAATTTTTGTTTCATATTTAATAAAAATATCTTGAAACAAAATTTTTTATCATACGGTAACATTTGTATGACGATTGTGACTATAAAATTTGGTGTTGTGCCGATGTATTCCTTATATGAGACTTCTAACGGAATAAAAAAATTTTCTTCTTCCCTTTGACAATGAAATGTAGGACATAACAGCAGAAGGATAAGTTTTTTTCTCTTTTATTGTTTATGCTTGTGTGAAACTGAATTTTCTTAGAAATTGTTACATATCATCATGAATTTTGCGGAAATTGACAGACTGTGTAAATTTTAACATGTCATCATGATTTCGCGGGAATTTGACAGATTGTGGGGCAAAGAAATAGTTAATTCATGGAAATGTTATACATAAAGAGAGAGGGCAATAAGTCATTCAATTTGAAAAGAGGCCTTCCGAGAGATAACAAAGCCTTTGATACGTTTATCGAATTTTTATAGGAAACATTGGAAATTATTGTAATTTAATTTTCTGTTAATTGGCAATTATAAGAAGTATTAAAGTGCAAAAATGATTTAGAAATATTAAGGATTGACACTCAAACCGAAAATTAAAAGTTGAATTTTCATCCAAAAATTAAAAAATGAAAAATAATGTAAATAACGGTACGATAAGAAACTTCAGTCTCATATATACATACATTACTAATATGAAGCATATGATAGAAATTTTTTTTTCGTAGTATCCTATAAAATTATACCCTGATGAGGAGATCTAAAGTGATCTTGAAACATGTTGGTCCCAAAAGTAGTATAAGAAAGACGGAGAAAGAGAAAGGAAATGAGAGTGAGGATGGCTTCGTTGTCTCTTTTCCACTTCTCTCCCTCTTTTTTCCTCTTGTTATATGCTTGTCTCTAATGAGCCGATTAAAACGTTGTTTGGAAATATATTTTGAGCCTTTCTATGCAATTCTTTTTGCATATACACTAGAGTCCCTCGATAGCAGCTGTCTCGGGGGTACCCTTAATCAACAAACATGCTATAGAGGGACTCTCCGAACCGTTCTTGCCCTTTTTGCTTGTGGCTTCTTATAGCGCCGAACAGTAAACATCGCTACTCCGCTGACCTTACAAACGCCTCCCTCTCGTCCCCTTGGTTTGCCTTCTGTGTTATAGAGGGAAGTGCTATAGAGGGACTCTAGTGTATTGAGCTTTCCGAATATGTTTTTCAAAATAACTGACTTTTGTATTCATAATGTTTCTGAGCCTTTTTATTGAAAAATATAATTTTTTGCACAGATTCACTTGATAATATTGTGTTTCCAATTTTCTTCTTAAAAATTTGAAAAACAGAGACATTGAGCCATAGACCTTGATATTTGTTCTTTTGAGTTCGGATTTTAATGCCGTTCTCAGAGAATAGGTTTCTGGATCAACCGTGCATATATTTCTTTACCTGAAATAAATATTTCTTTGAAAATAATAAGGACTTTCACTTACGTCAGCCAAGTTAAATTTATTTGGTACAAGTAATCTTTTTTTCAGAGTATCTTAAGTTTTGACATTGTTGGTAACAAATGATCTGAGAATGCATTTTTTTCATTTTCTCGAAAAATATTAGTTTCAGAGAAAATGTGTAGATGTAAACAATATGTTTTCAAATGAGACCTACAACTTTTATGCACAATATTTTCATCTCAATTCAATATTAAAAAACTATATATTTTTAAATTGGTAAATCACTGATTTGTCTATAAACTCTTTTTATGTGTGCAGATTCATTCAATAAAAGATTTTATAACCGCGTAACTAAAGTGAAAATTTTAATTTAAAAAAAAAAAAAAAAAAAAAAAAAGGGTTTATTGGCTGGTGTTTTAGAGGTCGGCCGGCAATCGGCAAATGGGAGCATGTCAACTCCTATCTGATAGAACGCTGCTTAAGGCTGGTGACCTTATCAGCATAAATCACGCTGCACCCACCCATTAAGACTCTCGGCTTCCTTTCTCCTGTCCTTATCCCCCCGCCCCCTCCCCCCCAGTAACAGAAGTTTTGGTGGGACTGACGTTACAGCTTGACTCCACCATAAGACAAATCACTGCTTAATTCGGACATGATTTCGACTCGCAAAACAAATCTCGCACATACAGGTGATAGTTGGGAGTACAATCTAAACATGAATAATACAAACAATAAAGTAGCCTCGGAATGGACTGAAACTCGGATTGACCAAAGGCATGCACACGGTAAACGTAAAGGTCGTGTTTCGGGCGATGAATGGAGACTGGGTGTTTGGAGTGCTAGAGGAGTGAATGATCTTAAGATAAGAGAACTACGAGAAACTATGCACGTAAGGAAACTAGATATTCTTTGTGTACCTGAGACAAAGAAGAAGGGTTGCGAATTTAGAAACATAGGAAATGGGGTGTTGAAAGGCGGTTGTGAAATATGGTCAGGAGTAGATAGCGAATCGCATCGTAGTCAAGGGGTCGGTTTAATTATGAATGAAAAAGCAAGTCATCATCTCATAGAGCATAATTTTGTATCACCCAGATTGCTATGGGCTAGAATGAAGGTAGGAATCAGAAGATTATTTATCGTAGCGTGCTACGCACCAGTTGATAGCGATTCGAGGGAAAATGAGGACGCCTTCTGGGACTCTCTAAATGATACAATAAGTATTTGCGATCAAGGTGAAAGAATAATTCTGCTAGGAGACATGAACGGATGGGTTGGTGTCCAACGTCAGGATACAGATACAGAAAGGGTGCTAGGTAATTTTGGAGATCCAACAAGAAAAAATTATAACGGGGAAAAGCTAGTTAGCTTATGCTTAGAAAAGGGCCTATTCATTACAAATACTTGGTTTAGACATAAAATGATCCACATGTACACCTGGCGCAAAGGAAATAGCCACAGCATAATTGACTTTGTTATTGCGGATGAAAGATTAAGAGAACTAGTTAAAGATACAAGAGTCATGAGGGGTTCCAAATGCAATTCTGATAGCTACCTTTTAGTCTGCAAAATAAACTTTGGGCGGGGATAGAGAAAAAAGAAAACAAACACGAATAAAAATTGAAAATTTACAGAGACAAGAAGTGCAAACAGAGTTTCAAAAGAGATTAACTGAACGCATAGATAGGGCAACGTGGGAAGCACTTATAAGCAATAAAGATATAAAGGGCGCGTGGATTTTGTTACGGGATATCATTGTCAAAACTGCGACCGAAGTATGTGGTACGGCGGTTGTAGGAAGAAAGTCTGGCGATGCATGGTGGAACGATGAAATTGCGGCAGCCCAAAAAGAAAAGAAAGAAGCGCACAATAAAACGCTGAACACGACAGGTCTTAGCGATGAGGAGAGAACTAGACTTAAAAATGATTACAGACACAAAAATAGGAAAGTTAAACGACTATTCAAAGAGAGTAAAGAGAAAATCAGAACAGAAGAAGAGAACAAAATAAAAAACTGCTTTGAAGGAATTATGAAACTATTATATAAACAGTTGAAGGAAAGTAAAAGTACAGAGCTTGCTAGCATGAGAAACAGTAAAGGCGAAATGCTATATGATATAGATGGGATAGTAGATGCTTTAAAAGACTCTTTTAGAGAACTATTAGGAGGTGAAGATATAGGGCAACAAAACTGCGACATAGAACATAATGCACTAGAAAATCCAATTGAAAAAGTCTGTGTCACTGAGGTCAGAGATATAATTAAGAACTTGAAAAACGGTAAGGCTGCGGGTATAGACAATATTAGCGCTGAAATGCTTAAATACAGTGGGGAGTACATACCTCACAGGTTGTGCGAATTAATAAATCAATGTTTCGAGACAGGAGAAGTCCCAGACGATTGGAGAAGGGCGATTATTGTACCAATATATAAAAGAAAGGGAGATAAAAGCAACTGCAGTAATTACAGAGGTATCAGCCTACTAAGTACCGTAAGTAAAATATACTCAAAAATACTTATTCGTAGGGTAATGGAAATTACAGAAGAGAAGATATGGGAAGTCCAAAGTGGATTCATGCCAGGAAGATCATGTACAGATCAGATATTTAGCCTAAGACAGATCACAGAAAAAAGCTTGAGAGTAGGAAAGAAAATTTTCTGTGCATTTATTGACCTAGAAAAAGCATTCGACACGGTAAATAGAAGTAAACTTTGGCAAGTCCTTAAAGAGTATGGAGTGAATGGAGGGCTCCTACAAGCGATAAAAACAATATATACAGGTAGTAAAGCGAGTGTAAGGGTAAATGGGAAACTGAGTGACTGGTTCGATATTATGCAAGGTGTGAAGCAAGGATGCGTTATGTCCTCATGGCTTTTTATCATATTCATGGATAAGTGTCTAAGAACTGCCCTCTTCGACGAAAAAGGTATAGATCTCGAAACCGTCAAGGTACGTGGGTTGGCTTTCGCAGATGACAAGATTGTTATGGCAGAATCAGTCGAAGACTTGCAAAGAATGTTGAATAAACTTAATACAAGCATGAAGAACATGGACCTCAAAATTAACGTGAATAAAACGAAAGTCATGATGTTTGAGGGAAAAAGTGAGAAAACAATATGCAACATTGTCCTAAATGATGAGAGATTAGAACAAGTTGACAAGTACGTATATCTAGGTAGTCTATTCATTAACGACGGAAAAATAGATGGGGAATTAGATAGGCGCATAAATAAGGGTAAGCAGGTTATCGGTAGAGCAGGGTCCATCCTCACAAATAAAAACATATCAAAAAAAGCTAAAATGGCCATACATAACTCTATTTTCGTACCGACTGTACTATATGGTAGCGAGACATGGACCTGTCAAGAAAAGGACAGGAGTAAAATCAACGCGATCGGCATGAAACCTCTGCGCATAATATGCGGGAAAACACTGATGGACAAAGTACGAAACGAGACAATCCTCAAAGAATGTGGTACAGGGGAGACACTAATTGACATATGGGAAAGAAATCAGCTAAGGTGGTTCGGACATCTTGAAAGAATGGAAGATGAACGACTGACCAAGCAAGTGTATAAAGGTAAAGTAAATGGCAGAATGCCCAGAGGTAGACCGCCGAAAGAATGGTCAGAATCTGTGAAAGAGACACTAATACGAAGAGACATAAGAAGCCATAGAAATACAAGAGCCTGCATGAAAAAATGCATGGACGTGAATGAAGCTAGAGTAGTATGCCAGGACAGAAATGTGTGGCGACAAATAGTTTATAAACAGAGTGACGATAGAGTGAATGATGCCTGAAACAAAGACCTTGGATACTAACGGGCCCAAGTGGGGAACCATACATAACAATTTTGTGAGGCTCCTCACTTGGGGTGATCGCTAGAGAGATTGATCAGCAACCTGGGTCGGAGCAGTGTTGCAGAGTGAACGTGTCATTTATATAAATAACACGAGAACTCCAGATCAATCTAAATCATATATACCTAACACCTATATACCCAACTACCCTGTACCCATATACCGATCCACCTCGTACCTATATACCTATTTCACTACTTCCCAACCGAGCAAGTCACGCCTACCCCGGAAGGGAAATGGCTTAATGGTATAATAATAATAACTGAAACTTGGATATAAGAAGTTCGTATTCACAACGTTCCGAGAATAGATGATCTCGGGAGTTTCACGATGAAGGTTCACGATGATTGGCCGCGGGGCCAAAAGAGTGGCGGTGCTCAGTCATACGTGAAAAACATTATAAGGGCAGCACCCTCAGAGCATTAGTTACGTCAGCTTTTAGCATGCATCCAAATCCGACAGAAATCGTTCACACGGCCCTGACTACGTTTGGGACTTTTGGGTCTGAAATCACTGATCGATCAGTGAAATGTGTAACTACTATTTCGATCAGTGAATTTGTCACTGATTCATATTCTCATCGAAATTTATTATATACATCTGGTCGGTAAAACAGAGTGCGTGAAAACCCAAAGTTCTCTGATGCCCTGAAATATTTTCAAATATTTAAAACTAAAGTAACAACCTGAAAACTACATTGCATCGACTAAATTGTTATTTATAATTAAAATTTAACGTACGGGAGGAATTTTCTTCAAAAGCCACCGTTGCTTGCATGTAAGGTGTCTTAATTATTCGTTTAAGGGTATTGGTTAAATCCGACTTCGAATATCTTTTTACGACATTATCCCAATATGTATTTTCTCTCCACGTATTTGAGAAATTTTAGAAGGATATTTTTCAATATTTTGAGTAAAAATTTTCATTTCCCGGAAGGGAAAAATGTACGGACAGTAGACGCCGCAGCATCTCAACAGTGAGAACCGTTTGCAAACTCGACTGCAATTCTGACACAGAAGAAGTATTCTCGGGGGTCTCCTTATATACTAAAGATCTACGACCATTTTAGATTTTTGTACATTTCAAAGATCATCATTTTTATATTTTATGAGATAAAAACCTAAAAATCAAGTTTTTTATTTCAAACTGATTCTAGAATCTAGATAAATTAATCAAAATTACGTGGAATATAAATAAATAAATTGTTTTGAATAGATAATCTAAGACAATTTTTTCAGATCATTTTACAACCTTTGATAATGACATAATATGTCAGTTTGAGTTTTGCATTTAAAATTTGAATCGACGGAACTTGGAAATTTTATCGCGTAGTGCGACAATTTTTTTATAACAAATTTTTGTAAATTTGCGTGTGACATTTTGCTTTTTAGGTGTTTTAGACTATTTTACAACGAAAAAAATTACATCAAATGTAATTTTTTCTGAACATTTACAATTTATCATAAAGATGGAAATTGAAATTTTTTTCCTAAAAAAAGCAGAAAAAAATGGTTTTTGCCATATTTGCATTTATAGTTTTTCGGAATTTTAGAACACATGAACCATATTTTTAAACGAGATTTTTCAATTCTTTAAATATTTATACTGTCGGCATATTACTGCTTCGTTCGTGGAGCCAACCGCGCGTCAGTACTGGGCCAATTGCCCAGTACTGGTAAGACTATAATTGAGACTATTCGTAGTACTCAAAAATAAAAACAATGTACGCGGAGAAAATTTGTTCGGTAACCGTTACCGAAAGTTGTGGTGAAATGTGGATATCGTGGCGTTTTGGGTTTATTTCGCGTAGTGTCAGTATTATTTAATAAGTGTTTAGAAATATTGATGCAATGTACATTAAAAAATACATATTAGTACTGTAATTATTCAAGTCCCACACTGTTACAGGTGGAAGATAAAAACTAACGTGAATAATGTAATAAGTGAGGAAGTATAAGATAGAAAATACCATCAACAAAGTAAAATTTCTTCAAAGATAAATTGAAAATTTCAAAACAGACGCATTCAATTTTCCCATTTACTTGCGCGAGCCTTCACTTTTATTCCGAGAATCTTTTCAGTGCAGGACTGGAAGAATTACCGTTCGTTCGGTAACGACTACCAAGTGTATATCAAAGAGCGAACTCGCATCAACATCCCTGTTATTTCTTTCTCACAAGTGATGATACATTCTACTGGTTAGTATATAAGGACGATTCAAATCTATACTCCCAGCGTCGTGCGTGCGATTCGTATAATATAGCGATATAGTTTATATGTGCATGCGTGTATTAGTTATAGGAATAGGTTTATTTATGTATGTGTATTTATAGTTTAGCTTTGTAAGTTATATACTAACATTAGTTGGTGTGGGTTTGATGTATATGTATACAACATATTCATACAATCAATAACGATATTATTTTTTTTATTCTCTAGAAGCCGTGCGGTACTGAGTACCGAGCGGCTTGGTAAATTCTCAAGTCCTGGAGCGTAAACCTTCTTGTCTTTTTAGGACGCTCTCGTGAGCAGTGCGTTACTCTGTACCGAGAGGCTTGGTAAACAGTCAAGACCATGCACAATACTTTCTCCTGTGCTTTTAGGAAAACATACCTATCATTTCTTTGAAATCTCTTCGCAGCTCGTTAGATTTTCGTGTAATTCCTTTTACAGTGCTGCACGTGAAAATTTACCGAAAAGCCACGATATCCACATTTCACCACAACTTTCGGTAACGGTTACCGAACAAATTTTCTCCGTGCGGTACATGAAAACTCAGTAAGTACTAAGGTTTTTAAAGGGCAGGATTATTTTCGACAAACTACAACTATGTAACCCAATACAAAGATTTAAAAAATTCCAAAACAAAATTCAAATTTTGATTTATTTCGGAAATGTTAAGAGAAACGTGAAAAATGTCTAAATTTTGACTGTTCGATGAAGCTTCTAAACCACCCCGAACTAGCATAGTAAAGTAGAGTACGCAAAAACTGACCAAATTGTCGTGGCATTTCAAACAGGAATGGCCCTCGGGCACTCCGGCGAATTAGCCCAGTAGAAAATTTTTCAGGAGAAAAATGTTGTGTTATCTCGAAAAGAAAGAGATAAGCAAAAACTGAAAAATGTTGGGTTTTTGCAAAGGGCGATGGTCCTTGTCCACCGTAAATAAACTCAGTAAAGGTGTTCTTAAAATTATAAAATTTGTTTTTGAATGATCTCGAAACCAGTGAGATATACGTGAAAACTGAAAAAATTAATAATAAATAACAATTAGTATTAATATTAACGAAACACTCAAAAAAATGTCTGGTTAAATCAACCAGAATTCTGGTTAAATATGCCCTTACTATTTTTTCTGGTTAGACTAACCAGAATTATGGTTGAATTAACCAGAATTCCGTTTAAATAAACCAGAAATTCTGATTAAATTAATCAGAATTCTGATTACTTTAACCAAAAAAAATAGTAAGGCCATATTTAACCAGAATTCTGGTTGATTTAACCAGAAATTTTTTTGAGTGAATGTGATACATTTTGAGATTTCCGGAAAACCTTGAAAGATACTTGAAAACTGTTACAATTTAAAGGATTTTATAGAAGAGGATAGATTCATTCTGATTGAGAATAATTTAATGGCGAGTTTGGATTGAATCAGATTGAAGTTGATGTTTATGCAGGAATTGAAAAGGATTGAAAAGACTTTTTGGATGAGACCCGGATTGAATGGATCGGGCAGCGGATTAAAAAGGATTAATATATGTGTTAAGATTCAAGTTTATGTTAACATACAGATTAAAAGGACTGAAAGTTGGGTTGGGATTAGTTTTCGATAAACTGGAATTGAGCGCTCGGACTTAAGAGCATTGAAAAGATTAAAACTTGCTTGCGATGATTCTTTTATTCATTTGGATTGAGCATCTCATTGAAAAGGAGTGAAAGTTTGTTTCCGATTGGTGTGTGATTCATTCGGATTGGTTTCGGATTCACACTTATTTATTCGCACTGGTTTCAGATTCAGTAAGATTCATTCTGGTTGAATTCAAGAAGTCCCACAGATTCAAAAGGATTGGAGGCATGGATTTAAAAATGGATTCGGCATGGATTCGGATTGAAGTTGGTGCTTATAAATAAATTGAGAAGGATTAATAAGTAACTCAATTTGGGGCTAAAACACGGATTGAAGAGGATTGACAACTTAATTGCTTCAAATTTTCGGATTGTTGTTGATTAATTCGAACTGTTTCGAACTGCAAAAGAAACTTCAAAGATAATTACAAATATTGGATTTGAACGTGACGCAATATTTTGAGCATCTATTAACCCTTAGCTGGCACACATATCTGGACGTAACATAGCTGGCACACTGGGGTCTAATTGACCCAGGCATAAAAATGATTGCTACATAGGGTCAATCGTTCATTTTGACACGCGAAAATTCTTAAATATTCTCTGATACTCCTTCAAAAGTTGCTGTGAGTTATTTTGATTAAATTTAATATATACTATGAAAAAAAATGTTGAAAACGAGCAAACAATTTTTTTTAAATTTGAAACATGAAAATTCGAAATTTGAAAAAAATAAGCAACAATTTCAAGCCATAATTAAATGGTCTTGAATTTATGTGAACTTGTTTTGGGGTCAATCGACCGCAGTGTACCAGCTAAGGGTTAATAATGTATATGCTCTCTAAATATGAATTAGTGAAAATTTCACTAGTTGAATTAGTAAATGTATGGTTCACTAACCAAATAGTAATATTTTGATGTTTTACATTTGAAATAGTAAATATTTTACTAATAAATTAGTAAAAGTTTTACTAATCTCAATTATTAAACATGGTTCACTATTATTTAGTAGCTTCGCTTCACTAATTCATTAGTAACTTAGCGCGATCACTAACGAATTAGTGAACCGCAACGATTTTGACCAATCTGAAGTCATATCCTCATATGACATTACGTAATTGTAAAATTGACATTGACATTTTAAAATATAACAATTTATCTAATTATTTAAGAAGGGTTGAAATACAGGTTGGGATGACTATTTTTAAATTTGTAAAATTCCTGGTCAAAAATAAATACACTGTTATTTCCCGGTTTTTCCCGGTCTCATTAGATTCCCGGTCCAGCGGCCACCCTGAAATTATCATATTATTGTTCTATTTAATTATGGCCAGCAGACAAAAAGGAACTCAAGATCAATTTATTCATTTATTATCGCCAACGGCCATACCACACTGAAAAAACCAGTTCTCGTTAGATCACTGAAGTTAAGCAGTGTTGGGCGCGGTTAGTACTTGGATGAGTGACCATTCGGGAATACTACTGCGTGTTGTTTTATAATCTCCTTTCAATTTATATTTATTTTGAAAAAATTAATTTTTTCACTGAACAATTAGTGCATTTTTACTGTATAATTAGTGACTTTTCACTCTTCAATTAGTACACACTGCAATGACAGGGATTACTAATTGCTTAGTGGAATTTCACTACCCGAGTCGAAATATAGGCCCTACTTTGATGCTCTAAGTGGAAGTATTGCTTCTACTTTGAAGCTGCTTATTCTACTAGCTCCTACTTAGCCGCTCTTGAAGATATTTTCATTCTATTTTGCTTCTACATAAATCTTAGCCCCTACATTGCAGCGCTTGTCTCTACGTTCTTGAGTTTTATTAACGTCTCCTTTGAAGCTCTATAATCTTCACAGAATTTTTAAGTTCTCTTTTAACGCTCTGTAACTTTTTGTATATTTTTAACTCCTCCTTAGACACTTCTCAATCTCTAAATTTCAAAAATAATTTTTTTAACTCCTCGATAAACACTTCTTAATCTCTGTATAACATTTTATAATAATTTTTGTTAACAAAAATCAAATACAAAGTTTGATATGATATCAAGACATCTATTCCAGAGGAAAATTGGCTCAACACTAATGTTTTATCTTTTCTTTCTCATAATATTTATCTTTGTTGTGAATTGTAATTTTAAAATTTGTTAAGTTGAATGGAGGGTCTTGAATGAAAGTTCTAACCTCAAAAGTCGATCTCTTCACATTTCTTAAAAAATATTGTAATCATAAGCAATTCCATGTCAAATCATCTCAAGGATTTCAGCTATTGTTAGTAATTCAGATGAAAATTCTAGTATACGTTCTTCAAGGTTTTGAAAGAAAAATGCTGGAATAATTTTTTTCCTAATCCAAAAACTTGAGGGATATTCAAAATTGAAAATTTTGGTCCTCTTTTCCAAAATTTTCAAAACTTTCGTGATTTTAGTGATATCGAGGTCCTTTTTTTTAATTATTCGTAATAGGACGCAGTTAAAAAAATATATATATTTCTAAAACTGCGTCCTATTACGAATAATTCAAAAAATATACCTTAATATAATTAAAATCACCAAAGTTATGGAAGTTAAAGAAGGAAAGACGAAAAATTTTAATTTGGACTATTTCCTAAGTTTTTGGATTTTTTCAACAATTATTTCGGGTTTTTTTCTTGCAACATCTAAGAGGAAGGATACTAGAATTTTCATCAAAACTATTAACAATGGCTGAAATTCTTCAGATGATTTAACATGGAATTGCTCTTATATATTTTTTACTCTGTAGAGTAACTTCTTTTATGAAATAGATAGGATAGCGACTACCACGTACCTATAACTGTATAATGTTATCTTTGATATTATCTTCATATATATTTTCTTTTGCTACAGTCGGCACCAGGAGCCGTTTGTGTGATTGGGCGGTTTTTAACGACAATGGTCCCGAAAGTACAAACACGGTTAGAAATAAGGAAATGAACATTTCTCTGATGTAATTAGACCTGGAATCTAACAGCTTTGACGTATTATTAACTTTGATTTATTGACTTCGCTGTCTTTGTAGTTCGCATACAGTAACTGAAATTTTAAATTTTCACGCTCAAATATGGCGTCGCTGCCTTGACGCCTGCGCTCGCGTAACAAATACTTTGTTGTTTCCTCCCAGCTCGAACACCGCAGTTTGTAGAAATGTCAATTTTATTGGTTATAGTCAAAGAAAATATCTTTGTTTTCGTGATAAATATTAAAATAATAATATCTGAAATGCCTTCAAGAGAAAAGAAGTTTGCGCTGGTTTGGTGGATAGATGATAAAAAACAAGATGTCATACACTTATCAATGATTCCGAAGGAAAGTAGAGAAGTAAGCTGAGTAGCTCTTTTAAAGTCAAATGATATGAAAGAAAAAAAACAATTCAGTTGGAAGCTAAAGTGCTAGCTATTAGCGGTAAATAGATCACTTTACTTTACATTGTACTATATAATTACATTTTTTCATAATAATGAATCGAAATCTAACTTACTTGCATTCAATTCAACCAAAAAATACTTTGTATACATATTATTTCATAATTAGTTACTTATTTTTTTTGCAAGACCCTCAAAAGATAATTTTATTTCTATTAACTTCCATTACTTATTTTCAAAATTCACAGAATTTGTTAAAAATAATTAATATTGTTTCCATTTCAATAGCACAATAAATAATATTGACAACATTTAAATTTGTACAACCTATTTTA
>CAKNXH010001830.1:101694-115814 GCA_932178445.1 Andricus quercusramuli | reverse complement strand
CAGAATTTGTTAAAAATAATTAATATTGTTTCCATTTCAATTATTATTATTATTATTATAGATTAGCAGTTCGAACTCGAAAGTTCATTGCCTCACTAACCCGAGACCGCCACACATCTCTATCCTGTGCATCCTCCATCCAGTTTAAGTAATCATGTCCTAGTTCTTTTAAATCTTCCCTTACATTTTTCTCCCATCTGTTTCTCGGTCTGCCTAAGGGTCTCTTACCAATCGGCCTCCCTCTTAAAACTTGCGCCACTGTTCTTTCATTTCCCATTCTTGCTACATGCCCCGCCCATCTTAGTTTACGCGCTTTCATTACTCTATTAATATTTGCTGACCCGTAGAGAGCATGCAGCTCATCATTATGCAGTTTTCTCCATTCGCCGGTCTCTTCGTCCCTTTTTGGACCATAGATTTTTCTAAGTACTTTATTCTCAAAAACTCTAAACCTATTCTCCTCTCCTTTCGTCAGCGCCCACGTTTCGCACCCGTACATGACGACCGGCATTATTATTGTTTTGTAGATTCTTACTTTGATGTTTCTAGATAGCAATCGCGATTTTAATAGTGTGTTTGCTGCATAATAGCACCCATTGCCAGCGTGCAGCCGCGCGTTGATTTCCGTTTTAATCTTATTTTCGCTAGTTATGATAGACCCGAGGTATTTAAACTCGCTAACCCTTTCAAATTTCATATTTCCAGCCATTAGATCCCCGTCTTGATTACTTTGTTCGGATCTGCCGACGGTCATATATTTTGTCTTCGATTCGCTAACTTCTAAGCCAATATCTTTGGCTTTTGTGATCAAGATTTCTGCATTTTTAGCTACCGTTTCTTTATCATCCCCTAGTAAGTCGAGATCATCCGCATATCCAAGAATTTGTACTATCCCATTGAGGGTAGCACCGGTCGGGTTCGCCTGCACTTGCCTAACCACGTATTCTAAAACCAAGTTAAAAAGGACGCACGAAAGTGCATCGCCCTGTTTCAGGCCATCGCGGATCGAGAACTCTTCAGATAAACTACCGTTTACGCGTATTCTACCCCTACTGCCGCTTAAGCAAATTTCGATAAGTCTAACCAATTTTCTTGGTACACCCAAGAACTCTAGGATCCAGTACATTCGTGCGCGTATAATAGAGTCGTAAGCTTTTTTGAAATCGATAAATAGCTGATGCACTACTTCTTTAAATTCCCATTTTTTTTCTAGCAGTTGCCTAATTGTAAACATTTGATCGCTTGTAGATCGGTTTCGGCGGAATCCACACTGGTAATCCCCAATGATTTCCTCGGCAAAAGGAATCAGTCTACTTAGGATTACATTAGACAGGATCTTGTAGCACGAAGATACAAGTGAAATTCCCCGATAATTGTTACAGTCAGTTTTATCGCCTTTTTTAAAGATGGGAATAACGATAGAGGTATTCCATTCTTCCGGCATGCGTTCTGTTTTCCAAACTGCGCGTATTAATTTAATAATTTGTCTTGTGAGGCAAGGGCCTCCATTTTTTATCAGTTCTGACGGTAGGTCGTCGATGCCCGCGGCTTTGTTATTTTTCAACTTCTTTATAGCCATTTTTATTTCTATATCAGCAGGGTCATCAATTAATAGATCAGCAGTGTGGATTTCGCCGAGATTACCTTCAACGGGGGCTTCGCGTACATTTAATAGTTTATCGAAATAGTCTTTCCATAAATTTAGTCTCTCTGTCGCATCGGCTACTAGATTGCCATTTTCGTCCCTCATTACTTCCGTTCTACTTTGAAAGCCTTTCCTTATAAAATTGATTCCCCTGTACATCTCGCGCGGGTTATTCTGTTTATTATGCGTTTCTATTGCTAGTATTTTATTCTTTTCCCACTCCCTTTTCTTGGATCTATAGAGCCTATTTGTACGTTTACTAATCTCGAGATACTTCTTATGTGTTTGATCGCACTTACTTTGTAAACTAATTAGTCTGGCCTTCCGGCGTTTTTCAAACCAGAGTTTGCACTCTTCGTCAAACCATGGTTTGCTTTTTGTTACTTTCTTTAAACCTATCGTAAGTTTCGCGGCTGTCTTTACCGCCTTTTTTATATTGCTCCACAGGGTTTCCGGGTCCTCCTCGTAATTATTGTTATCGTCGCTCTGTTCTTGGAGAGCGTCAAAGCTATTAGAAATCTCAACTTGATAATTTAATGTTTCTGCTGCTGTTATGAATTTATCTATATTGAAACGAACTGTTGGCTCTATGCGTCCTGTTTTCTTACTGATCGCTAGCCTAGATCTTAGTTTTACTATCACGAGAAAATGGTCTGAATTTAAATCCGCTCCCCTATACGATCTTATATCGAGAATGTTTGTATGACGTCTTCTGTCAATTAGAACGTGATCGATCTGATTATGAGTGTTACCATCTGGTGATCTCCACAATAAATAATATTGACAACATTTAAATTTGTACAACCTATTTTAATAATTTTGTTTTCAAATATCGAGAATTGTAACCTATTATGTCATTTATTTTTTCTAATTCGATTCTAAAACTATTTAACTTGATTCTTCAGACGACCGAATCCATTTTAAATCAGGCAGGGTTCTGCATTTGGAATCGCAGAATCTCTCGGAAGGAAATATGTTGTTTTTCGGAGGTTATTAGGCGATACGTATTTTTCCGATTTGCAAAAAAACAATCCCAAAAAGTTAGGCGTATTTGAATTTTGTGCAAAAACTCAATTTTTTTCTTCAAACCTCTATAACTTTTGACCTAATTGAGTGTTCATCGTCTTCTGCCGAAGCGCGACAGAACATTGAAAAAAGGTTTAAAATTAACAAAAGGGTTTTTTCTTGGAAAATGAAAGATCGATTTTCTCAAAAAACCCACTTTGAATTTTTTGCCATTTTTTAAACTTTTACTTTGATAATGAAGATATCTTGTAAGTCTGCTGGCATGACGCTAATAAGATGCCTTTCTTCTATGATTAGAAACTTTTCAAAATTTTTTGGAAAAATAGAAAAAGTGTGGTTTTCCAGAAAATGTATTTTTTCATGCTTTCAAAATTCGAAGAAACGAATGAAAAAGATTTTCTTGAAAGCCCCACACTTTTTATTCTTCTGAATGTTTTTCAAATTTTCGGCTAATAGATGGAAGGCATTTTATAAGCCCCTTGCGAGCTAAACTATTACCAAAACACGAGCTAAAAAAAAATTGGCATATAATTAAATGTGAGTTTTTTGAGAAAATCGATTTTTAATTGTTTGATAAAAACCACTGCCATTTTGTTAATTTGGAACCTTTTTTTAATTCTCTATCGCATTTTGAAAGAAGACGATAAACGCTAGTCGAATATGAAAGAAAATAATGAATATCTTCATTAGGTCAAAAGTTATAGAGGTCATGGCCAAAAATTAACATAATTGTGATTCAAATCCAGATTTTGTTTTTATTCTATATTTTTTATTAAGAATATAACACAGTAATATTTTTAGTTAATGGGGCCTTAACCCAACTTAATATTGTCACTTCGTACTATTGTAGTAATAATAATTATCTTCTTAAGATTATAACAAATTTATTATTTTGGAAGAATATTAAAATGCATAAACGTCTTCTACGTATATGTGATTGAACAATAAAAATAATTAGTAAGTTCATATTTATATGGGTTCCGAAGGCGAAAAACCAACATTAGTACAAGTGGAATCGCAAAACAAGAAAAACGAGCAATAATAAAACTTATGCTGCTCTATAATATGTGTACTTCGATATTTATATCCTAATATGTTTTACTTCATTATAGAACTTCGTTCGTTTTTGAAACACAGTGTTACAGGTTTATAATTGTTCATTTTGTTATATCAATAATTACTTCGTTCTATTTTAAAAGATTCTAATACAAAAATTATAAGGAAAAAAGGATTTATAACTCATCAGTGAAAGGAATATAAAAGTGCACGGAAAACATATTAATTGTCGAAAGATTAACAAAAGTTGAGTGAGTCGAGGACACTGTGACATTGTGTACATATTTCATAACATTTTGTATCTTCATTTAACAACAAATATTAGTTTTCATTTTAAGTTCCATAAAACTTAGGATCTGTTGACGAATGAAAAAACCAAAATTATGTTGTATATTCATTTATTCAATATTAGATACACGCTGTTTTCAATGCTCAATAAGAAATTGTTGTTGAATGATTATGCAAAATAACTTAAAATATTGCGCAAATGTCGCTATGTTTTCGTCATACTGTACTCTTGTTAATCTTCCGTAAATAATTTTCTTTTTTCCGGGAAGGTAGAATGTGGAGCATTAAAGTAGAAGCAAAAACTGAGCCCCTATTTTGATGCTCCAAGTGGAAGATTTGGAAATTTGTGCCCATTAGAGCGCCAAAGTAGGGGCAAAAATCGCATTGGAATAGCTTCTACTTTAAAACCTTAGCCCCTACAAATGACAGCGTGAAGAGCGTCAAAGTAGGGTCTATATTTCGACTCGGGTAATTTCACAAGTGGACAATTTCCACTAATCAAATTAGTAGTTTTCTACTAATCGTGAGTGGCCGACTTCTCTCTAATTGAATTAGTGAAATTTCACTAATTCAGATTTAGAGAGTGCATTTCAAAAACCAAATAAATTATTTTTCAATTAACCTTGGTATTTTAGTATGCCAGTGTGTTGACAGTACTACCCCAGTACTGGCAGTCAGTATTGGAACTCTGGTAGGCTGTACTGGCCATTACTGTGTTGGTCGTGTATTTCCACCTGGGTGGCGGTATGCTTGACAACAAGTGTTTAAAATATTCACAAACTATTAGTAGCTACAAGTTTCGGATACAAGAAAAATGCATCGGATATCGATGGATTTGAGACTCCGGATGCAAAAAGGAGATAAAAAATTATTTTTGCAACACCCACCTCAAAAGTTGACGTTTGCATGCATGTAGATGGTGCCTAAAGTACCTTATTTGAGCAGATTGTGCGTGAAAAAATTTTCGCGCATGCGCAGTTTGAAGATGGCTTACTTTAGACACTGGTGAAAAAGCTGCGCATGCGCACATTCGAGATGAGGTACTTAAGACACTGTCGTAGGTAACTTTAAACACTGGTCTTGGTATCTTCTTGAAATAAATTTACATTTAACTTGAACAAATGTTTAAATGATTGAAGTTTTGTTTTTAGGGTTTCGTAGCCCCCTCCCCAGGGGGGGGGGCAAAAAGGCATAAAGGCCAACATTTTTTTCCAATAATTATTTTCCAAAAAAGTTTTTTCAACAAATTTTTTCTTCAAAATTTTTTCTCACAAAATTTTTTGTTCGAAAATTTTTTTTTAACAACTTTTTTTTTCACAAATTTTTTTTGCTCCGAGCCTCCGGCTTATGCTGCCAAATTCACACTCGCACACGATCACCTATTTTACGCACTTGTATCACAAATAACTATTTTCTGGATTGGGATGTCCTTGGGCACTTGAGAATAAATAAAGTTTCGAATTTTAGTTTTTTAAATACGCATTCGTATTGATAATTTAATTGCGCATCTTTTTCTTAAAATAGAAAAAGTTTCAGCTTTTTTAGTTTTTGAATTATTTACAAAAAAAACTTGTTTTTTTTATCTAATTGAAATATTTCGCCTTTTTTCACTTCAACTCGCCCTGAAGTCGGCACTTTTAAATATTTGCACCTTCATGCGTTCGCGTCAACTTGAATCACACGCGCGAAAGCGCGGGCGGTCGGTTGAACGCTCACGTTTTTTCATGATTATCATGCTGTTTTCTCTACTTTTCGTCCCATGCAAGCAAAGGAACTCTGGTACGACTCGGTAAACACCTTTCAGATCAAAATTCTTTATTTAAAAAAGACGAAAAAAATTCCCATCGACATTCGCACGACTTCCACCAGACCGCCAATGTGACGAAAAAAGTTTCCCTCGGCGTTCGCAGGAATGTCACCAGACCGCCAATGTGACGAGAAAAATTCCCGTTGGCGTTCGCACGACTACCCTTACGAAAATAACCCTCAAAGTTTGAAGATAAAATCTGAACGTTAAGTATTAACTCTGAATATTCAGCATATAAACTTAAACTCCACGATATATCTTCAAAAATTCAGAGTAAACACTTATAGTCCAAGATATATACTGGGCAGTTCAGAATATATACTGAATTTTCAAGATATATTCTAGTCGATTCAGAATAAAATCTGATCTGGTGAGTTTTAATACTTGAATTAAATACTGAAATTCAATATTTATTCTGAAGTTAGTATAAAAACTGAATCGTTGAGTGTATATATTTTAGAATAAAATAAATTATACGATAAATCTTCAAGAATTCAGATTAAACACTTGCCGTACGGCGTATATATATACTAAATGTGCAGGATATATTCTTGAAGATTCAGAATAAAATCGATTAAGTGTTTATCCTTTTGGCAAATAGTAAATTTATTTATTCTAATGTTCAGTATAAAAATTGAATGAGTGTTTATATTTTCGAGTAAAATCAATTTCACAAGGAATCATTAAGAATCAATTATACAATTATCAGCTCAGCACAGCTGGTGCTAAAACAGATAAAAGCAAGGCACACCCTTTGAAAGATGAGGAAATATCTAAGGACGAACAAAAGTGACATACAAAGTATTGTTTATTGACAAAACTAAGCAAAAGAATACTTACTTAATGTATCATAGTTCTCTTTTTTTAATGTGTAATCTGTCATATAAAGTTTGTTTCATTCAATAAATAATGCTATTGATTCCAACATAATTGTTGCATGATACTTTTTTAAAATACGTCTAATATTCTTTTTAATTTTCAGAAATAGTCTTTTTATTCGTGATTAATGCTCAATCAGAAATCTTCAAATATGAGGATAAACTCTTAAATTCACTCTAAAAGCTTTAAGTATTTATTCTGAAGAATAGTTCAGAATAAATGCTCAAATTAGCGTTTTAGAGTGGATTTGAGAATATATCCTCAGATTTGAAGATTTTATTCAGCATTAATCGTGAATGAGAATAAACGCTGAAAATTAAACTGAACGTCCAGTGTAAATGCTCAATTTTAGAATTAAAACCCAATCCAGTTTAAACACTTGACGAAATCATACTGAAGCAAGATCGATTTTTTTTAGCATTTTTTTGAGAGTTTTTTTCAGCATTTATGCTGAAAGTTTGGGAGTTATTTTCGTAAGGGTATAACCAGACCGTCCGATCTTGCGTCTCCGAGTTCGGAACTGAAGTGAGGGGAATCGGAACTAGCTATCGATAAGTGTAATTGATGAATACATGCCTCTCCCACCTCACCCCAAGCTCACTGGTAGACTCTATATTCGAAATTCCAAAAAGGCGGTTACTTGACCGCCCACGCGAACGGATGAAGGTTAAAGTAAAATTCATGAGAAGTATGTATTGACATCTTCTGCGACCGATGACGTTAGCAAAAGTTGAAAATGTTCATTTGAAAAAAAAGTTAATAATTTTTTGTCGAGGCGTTGCACAATTTATGCACGAACTACTTTGATCTTTTCGGGAATCGAGCGAATTTTGAGCAAGCAAAAACTGCCAGTAAGAGAGTTTGTCAGGAAGATTCAAAGAAGTTTTCTGGAAATTTGTAGCTCAATTGAAATAGTAGTTAACAAATTGTTAGTGCTTTAATTTTCCGGCGCGATCGATTATCTCATGCGTAGGCTGCGCCATGCCCGGCAAGCCGTTGTTGACCCAAAATAAATTAGGTGAACTCTGCCTTAGAGTACGGAAGAGATTTTTTAATTCAAATCCAATAAAACATGGAAAATCATGGCTTATAATAATTCTTTTGTTTTCTTTCTAATTAAAATATTTAAACGTTGCCTCTTCTAGAGACATGAGCTTCATAAAATTCTTCAAAATAAAGATTCTGTACGCGTTTCCCTTCTTTTATTCTGCGTGTCCTCTGTCTCACCTCTATTTGTACTAATATCTGTACTAATGAAAGTCTGGTCAAATAGGCCAATAAATTTACCTAAAATTATGTTTAAAATCGAAGTTAAAAATCTTGTATTTTATGTGTTTATTAAAATAACTGACAGTTTCTGCTTGATCAAAATTCGCTCGACTCCCGAAACGATCAAAGTTTTTTGTGCACAAATTGTACAAATCCTCGATAAAAAATTATTAACTTTTTTTCAAATGAACATTTTCAACTTTTGCTAACGTCAACGACCGCAGAAGATATTAATGCATACTTCTGATGAATTTTACTTAAAAATAATAAAAAGTTCCGACTTCGTTGCGAGTTGAAGTGGAACACGGAAAAAAGTGGATCGTAAGAAGAACTCTCTAAACCAGTAGTTCTAACTATTTTAAATTGAAACGCAGCTTTTCGTCGGTGAATTTGGTTAAAATTTCTATTTTGTGTTTTGGTGAGTTAAGCTGACTTTTTAAAACAGTAGGATAAACCATTTCAAATAGTAGGATGCACTGCACCCAGCGCGAAGAAGAGTTACTATTTCGTATAGTAAGCCTCGCTTCTGTGAAGAGTAACTTTGCCGATTTCGCATTGTAACGCATATACATATGTATATGTATATATGCACTGCACGCATTCTATATACGATTTATGAATCAAACAACAAAAATTATGTAAAATGTCGATCGATTTGAAAAGGAAAAAATTATTTTATATATGATCACTGCACTTAATTTACGATTATTCTTACACAATTGCACGCATAGAGGCTTACACGTATGATCGCACGCTCAAACGATTCGAAAAATTGCCCCCGCTGGGGACTCGAACCCTACCTAACTACCTAACTTAGTTAGTTTAACTACCTAAAAGCCGTCTTAAAAACTAAATCTAGCGCACGCGTTATAGTCAAGTGAGCCACGGAACCGCTTAGATTTATCTGACAAACTCTCGGTCAAGCAGTTTCTCTGAGAAAAACGTGGCCAGCTAAGAAATGATAATAAATGTTTACTTAAAACTTTTTAAATTAATCTCCTACATATGATGTCTAATATTTTGTAACGAGATTGGTAAAAATATTTTGCTCAGTAGTTTTAACTCACACAGTAAATATATTATTAGTAATTTATATGTATTATTAAAAAAATGGTTAACATTACAATTTTTAAAAAGTACACATTTTGTATTACAGTCCAAACTCCGAGCACTGCCGTTTTCGGGGCTGTAGGGGAGTATAATTCCAAGAAGTCATAAACCCCCACTCTACGCTCGGTCACGTTCGAATGCGTGGAGGAGAAGAATGCAGCTGACAAACTCCGAGCATTGCCGCGCGCCGGTTAGTTTAAAAATCTATCTCCAAAAATCGTTTTATGTACCTAGTGTACATACATGTGTACAAAAGGGATTCAAATTGTATTATTTCGTTATAAACCCGAGTTTAAAGGTATGTAAAACATAAAAATCGAACATTAGCTATGGTATGTTCGATTCTTAGAATAAACGTAAACAAAGCGTCAAAGTGACAATTATTTCACCTCAATTTTAAGGTAACCTGTGCAATCTCGTGCAGTACATTAATAATTACTGTGTCGTATTGCTTGTTTTTTTTTTTAATAAAGAGAAACTCAAATATGGAATTGTTAATTATAACCTCAATTGGTTTACATTTTTCTTGTATCTCTTCCCTATTCCTTCACACACCTCCCATACACTTACTTGGTGGTGGGAGAGGCACCTATAATTTAAGGTGGGTTCCGAACCACCAAGAGCAACAGCCTTAAGTACTTAGAGAACCTTTTTTCTCTAGAGGTACCGGTCCCACGACTCTCCGGAGATGAACAACTCCCTTGCTAGGCTAGTGTTCACCGCATGGGCCACCGAGACTCTTTCAGAGTGCGAGGCGGGAATCGAACCCGCAAGCCGACGGAGTGGGTCCAAAGCCTATGCCTTAACCACCTCGTCCATCGTCCCACTATCGTAATCTTAATAATTATAACAATACATAAAAAGCGTAAACAAAAAAAAACAATGAAAATTATTTTTTTTACAGCAGTAAGAATAGATATTAGTTCATTTGAAAAATTTAAATTCAAAAACCGATACAGCTAAAATATGTTCGAGAATGAATTATTTCACTCTTTCCCACGTTTTGTACTGCGCAATAATACTGCGAGCAGTTTTCTCATAGAAATGCATATTAAAGGAGCTGAAATCAGACATCTAATATCTTTTGAACGCGAGTTTATAATTTTTCATGGTTTTTTAAAGTTTTAACGTTCACATTTTATGTTGAACATTAATCCAGAACATCTCTACGCAAAGCCTTAAGGGCATGTGATACTCCGACCTGTGGTAAATCAGGTTCAGTTCCCCCGGGGTTTTGTCCACAAAAATTAAAAAATGTCAAAACTGAATTCGGAGATGCTATAGAATAGTATAACGGACGTCCCCGAAATCTTTTTTGAGGGATTATAAAAAAAAATTATTTTGCTAAATACAAATTTTTTGTTTGTGCACGATGCTGTCAGTACACATAACCTCAAAATACACACACATGAATAAAATTTAGCAAAATTTAATTTTTTCAAATTATTCTACAAAAGAAGAGTTCGGGGACGTCCGTTAGCATGTTCGCCATCATTTCCCAAATTTTTAAGGCAAAATCTTTATTATTGTAGGAAAAAAGCCGGGGGAACCTAACACTGCTAAAATCGATCATTTTCTAAGTATCACATGCCCTTAAAATATTTGACGGAACGTAAAATAAAATTGATTAGTTACCTATCTTTGATGTTGTAATATATTCAAAAATATTTGCGCAAAAAACGTTGATACCTTATAGTACATAAATTTGGTTTTAAATCATAGCGAATTTTTTTAAAGTGGATTAAAAATAATTTTTAATAACGAACAGTTTTCCTAATATTTCATTTCTTATATGTATAATAAAATAAACAATTTGTTTGACTAAAAAACTTCAAGGTTTTGCCCGAAAAAAAAACCTTCAGAGTCGGCCGTTTCGTTCCCGGCAATCCTCGAAGCGTTAGCTATGAAATGCAACGGTCGCGATCGACGGTAAAGTGTGGGTAGCGCTCAAGCGAGAAATCGGGGAAGCGGCAATGCTCGGGGCGGCAATGCTCGGAGCTTGGACTGTATTTATCTTTGTTGTTAATTGTAATTTCAAAATGTTTCAAGTTGAATGGAGGGTCTTGAATGAAAGTTCTAACCTCAAAAGTCGATCTCTTCACATTTCTTGAAAAATATCAAAATTATAAGCAATTCCATGTCAAATCATCTGAAGGTGTTGAAAGAAAAACGCTAAAATATATTTTTTTAAATACAAAAACTTGAGGGATATTCAAAATTGAAAATTTCGGTCCTTTTTTCTTAAATTTTCATAACTTTTGTGATTTTAGTGATATTAAGATAATTTTTTTCAATTATTCGTAACAGGACGCAGTTTTAAAACTTTTGTTTTTTAAACTGCGTCCTATTACGAATAATTGAAAAAATGGACTTTAATATAATTAAAATCACTAAAGTTATGACAGTTTAAGAAAAAAAAAAAAAATTTCAATTTTAAATATTTACTAAGATTTTTGATTTTTTCAACAATTATTTTGGGTTTTCCTATTCAACATTTGGGAGAACAGATACTAGAATTTTCATAAAAACTACTAACAATAGCTGAAATTCTGCAGATGATTTGACATGGAATTGTTCTTATATATTTTTTACTCTGTAGAGTAACTTCTTTCGTGAAATAGAAATGTCGTCAATTGAATGTTGAGGTTAAATTTTTAATTGTTTATTTTACACAATAAGTATCTAAAGTAACATTGAAACTTGTTTGCTCTACTGCCATATTTATATTTCGAAAAAGAGTATATCTGCAGAACGAATTAACTTAGAAACTCGTACTATTTTTTTTTAAACTAAATACTTATTATCATCCTCTACAAAATGGCCAGTTCTTTTTTTCATTTCTGTTCCTATTTCCTTTAATTTAATATAAGAACACCCCCAACGACATTACCGTACGGCGTCCCAACCTCACTTTGCACAAGGATAAAATTATTTTCTGCTTCTTTCAGACAGTAACCTAGAAAATGCTTAGCGTGCGAGGGGCCGTTCACTGGAGGAATCAGTGATTTTCCTCACTTAGAATCGATTCAGAATCAGCACTCGTCAAAAGATTTTTTAGAAATATGTGGGAATCAGCTTGATTCGGTAGAATCTTAAGAGATCGATTCTGAAAGTTTGAAAAATGCGTTCATCAGCAAGATTCAGAAGAAACACCGGGAATCAGTGAGAATCGCCAAGGATCACTCGGAATCGCTACGATTCCGTGCAGACTCGAACAGACTCGGGCGAGTCAGCTTGAGTTAGCTTGGGATCAACGCGTTAAAAAACACGTCAAGTGCGCAATTTCGAACGCAGGCTACACATACGAGGCGTCCGTCTTCTCTCTCTCTCTCTCCCTCTCCCCCCGGTCCAAAACGAATAATAATTGTTTAAACAATTGTAAATTATTTACAAACAGGAGGAAAATCCACTGTGTCTAATTTGAAAAAATAAACAATTTTCAATATTTTTCTTATAAGTTTTGTGTACTTTGATGTGTAATAATAATGATAAGTGTCATAATAATGAATTTTTCATGATAAAATTTCAATTAGTAATATTCTTCTTCATGAAATATAATAAGCCTAATTCTAAATGTAGATGCTTAACATAAGTGCGACACAATGTGTTCTTGCAGAGCACTAATATCGGTCCGCATCGGTATTTTATAAACAATGCTTGACTAAGCAGGCAAAGGAGAGAATGCGTTTTAGGAAATGAAATAGTTTGAAGAATTGATCAATAAATTTTTTAAATCTTCAAAATTATATAATTTTAAACAATTTTAGGTTGAAGCACTACAATTAAAGGATTTTACATTGTTATTGAAACATTCAATTTAAAAAATGTCACTTATAAATTAAAAATTAAAAAACAAATGAAACTATGCAAATTTTAAAGTTTACATTCAGCACCCTGAAATTCGAACGATTCGAGGTTTATTTTAAATAATTCAATTTTATTTGAAATTGAATAAAAACATTTACTTATGAATATATTAATCAAAATGTTTTTGAAAATTGGAAAAAGTTTTGAAGTTTCAATCGGATGCAAACATTTTATTAATTACTAAGGCTTTCGAATTAAAATAGTTCAATTTTTAACGTAAAAATCTATAAATTATTTAATTATTAACAGATTCATAATCGTCTTATAATATCAATTATATTATTATTCTATTGTTAAGAGTCGATAATTTTTTTAATTTTTATACTCCTACAAGCGCGTGAGTTATTATTTGCTATGTGTAAGATTTCAATTTTAGTTAACGTTTACCGAAGATGTTTACACATAAATCTGTCTTGGGTCGTAGTTTAGGTCGCACGTGATGTTTTTTTTCCATATTTTCAATTACTTTTTAATCTTTTTGAAACTTTTAATTATCTCTTAAACTTATTCGATTTTTTTCTGAATTAATTATTATTTAATTGTCATGTGTTCATTAAAATTTGTTTTTGTTTTAAAGTCTTTCCAAACATTTTATTTTAAAATTAATTTTTCAAAATAAAAAATAATTTTGAATTTTCCCAGGAATTTAGGACAATTTTTTTATTACCTGAAAATCTTTCAAACTCCTTAAGAAGCTTCTACATTTTATTTTGAAAATCTTGAAAAATCTATATTCTGTTTCAAATAATTGATTAACTATTGTGTACATTAAAATTACACAATTTTACTTTAAAATAGAATGTTTTTTAAATAGAAGAGTTCAAATTAACATTGTGTCGTTCAAAGTTTAAGTTTAGCTCTGTGAAATTTTAAAGATTAAAGTGTTTCTGTTTCAAACAATTCAGTTTCAAATTGTTTAGTTATAAATATTCTATTTTTATAATTGTTTATTTTAAATGAACAGTCAAAAAGTATTAAGTCACTGAAAAATTGTTATTTTCTTTATTAAAAAAATTCCAGTTCGAATGGGTTAAAAATGGAATATTTTAGACTGAAACAATATTTGAATATTATTTTTAATTTAATAAAAGTGTTAAAAGTAGTTGCTAAATTTTCAATCGGACCAGGCGCGGATCCAGAGGGGGGGCCACGGCGGCTTGGCCCCCCCCCCCC
>CAKNXH010001830.1:31992-80675 GCA_932178445.1 Andricus quercusramuli | reverse complement strand
AAGCATAAGCGCCAACATTTTTTTTCAATAATTTTTTTCCAACAAATATTATTCAAATTTTTTTTTTCAAAATTTTTTTCACTAAATTTTTTTTTCGAAAATTTTTTTTCGAAAATTTTTTTTCACAAAATTGTTTTTTCACAAATTTTTTTTTCAAAAATTTTCTTTCACAAAATTTTTTTTCAAACATTTTTTTGCAAAAATTTTTTCTCACAACATTTTTTTTCAAACATTGAAGTTTTTTTTTTGTAATTTCTTTACTCCACTCTATGCAATATAAAATTAGTATTTTTCGTTACCACCTCCTGAAAACTTTTTCGGACGGGCGTTGCAGAAATAGCGTGTGATACACGTGCGCGTAGGTGATTGTTAACTCGTATGATTGCATCATTCGCCTGCGGTTCGAAGCACTCGTCTACGTTTTCACACTCGCTTCGCTCGTGCGCTAACCACCGACTCATGCTTCGAGCCTCCGGCTTATGCTGCAAAATTCACACTCGCACACAATCACCTATTTTACGCACTCGTATCACAAATAACTATTAGAGATTTCTTAATAAGGGTCCTACTACAACTGCACGCGGTGGGCTTGGATGAACTTGAAAACAAAAGTCCTTGCACCGATGGGATTTTTTCATAAATCTTTTCTACGATGTCTCGCGAGTATTTATAATGTCAAGGAATAAAAATAGTTAGAGGGATTCGTGAGATAAATCGATTTTTGTATGGTTATGTAGCGTTTTCCAATTGGCATGCCTTTGCAATAAATATAACAAGTTTGAAACATGTTTGAATGTCTTTAATTTGAGTTCATTTATCATGCAGTTGCTAAATATTGCGGCTGGAAATAATGAACCCAAAATTAAATCTATTAAATTTGTTTTAATTACAAGCTTGAGCAATAATTTCACTTCTTGTGAGTAGTTCATTGAGAATATCAGAATATTACGTTTGGAAAAATACAAATCCCCTTCAATAATAATTAACTCATTATTAATCCACAAATCAACAAAAATAGTCAGTAAAATAAGTGGAAACCATTATATTCTCAAAGAGCGTGAAGTAGTCTTCTTACGAACTCTGGATGATTTTTTGCGAACGCATTCTTCTCCAAAATAGGCTTAAAATCAGCATTAGACTCCCATTGGCTGTTCGCTTTAGAAACCAAGACCTGTTTGCATTTTGTCGCAAAAAATCAATGTTTTCATCAATTTAATAAATGTTTAAATAATGAGTTAATCATTATTAAAGTGGATTTTCATTTTTCCAAATGTAATGTTTTGATATCATCAATGAACTACTTATAAAAAGTTAAATTATTGTTAAAGCTTGTAATTTCAACAAATTTAATTGATATAATTTCGAGTTTTTTATTTCCAGTTGCAATATTTAGAAATTTCATAATAAATTAACAGAAATTAAACACATTTAAACATGTTCAATCGCAGGAAAGATTTATGAAAAAATCCCAGAGGTGCAAGGACTTTTGTTTTAAAGTTCATCTAAGCCTACCGCCACTACATTGGGAACTGGATTTGTGAACGGTTTCAGTTATGGCCTTGGACGCAAATCGAGGGACTCCAAAACTAAACAGGCATGTTCGCATAACGATTTCTGTTGAATTTGTAGGTATGGCGCAACCTGATGCAACTAACGCGCTAAGTGCGGCTCTCTTGTTTACAGAGATCCAGTTTCCCGTGTATATTGCAGCCCAGCCCTAATTTATTGTTGTGGAAGTAAAGTGCGGTTTTTAAAGATAATTTTGAAAAGCTTAGGACAAAAATGATGAATAATAATTAGTCCAGGCGCCCTGTCCAAAATGGGAAAGAAAATGCTACCTGCGAACTTCGGATTCTTGTAGTGCTAGCATATAGAACAAAAGCCTATATGTTTGCGACCATGGCGTCGGAAGCACTGTGTGTGTAAACAATGGTAAAAGATTACAAAAACAGGTTTTTTGTTTATTGAAACTCTGCCGTCCTGATGAATAAACTATACAACTGCAGTTTGACATAAGGGTCACCTTCGTGATGCGGCGTAGAAGTAAACAGGTAAAACAGGCCTTACGTTAAACTGTAGAATTGTAGATGTTATGTTTCTTCATCAGGATGGCAGAACTAACCTATAAGGTAAAGTTATCTATCATGAGACAAAGATTAAGGGATTTTTGAGATTTTCATTAATTTTGGAACAATAGTAGAATATATTTTCAAAATATTAAAAGTGCCTATTAAAAGTTTAATTTAGTCTAAGAAAAGTTATTATATTTATGGAAAAGTGGAACTACCTACATGTATCTATTATGAAACAACTTTTGGACTCTTGTACCGGTGTTCCATAATGCATGTCCCTTAGGGTGGTTCTTATTTATACTTGGTGTATTTTTTTTCTCGAATTTCTCTGCTCTCACTCCTCAGTTTTTTTCGAATGCAACAAAAAAAAATCTCGAAATTTGAGCAAAATCGGTTAATATTTAGGGGTGGCGCAAAGACCGTGAAGTTTCCCATTGATTTAAAATAGGAAAAAGTCAGCTTTTTTTGTAAAAATTATATTTAAACGCGATAATATGTTACAAATAATTATGTGTTTCAGTATATTGTTCAGAATTCATCAGAGAATAAGAATCAATCATAATTTTCAAGGTTGAATAATTTTAAGACACTCTTATGGGTCCTCAAAGAAAACTCCATACGTGACAATTTTGAATTTTACGTAATATTGCGGTTCATTGACGCTTTTTAAAAGGTAATAAAAAAAATCATTCATTGGTAATTTAAGAATACCCAGTCATTTAGTAACTAATATTTAATTGTTTGAACAATTTCAACTTGCTTAAACATTTAAGAGTACCTATTCTTAGAAAGCATAGTAGAACATAAAAATATTTTAATCTTTCGAGAAATAGCAAAAATAAAATATTTAAACAATTTAAATTTGTTTCCTGCTTTTTTTAGGTAAAACATACATTGAACAAATTCGTATTATTTAAATAATTGTAAAATTATTCAAACGAATTATTTTACTATTATCATTGATTAAATAACTCATAAAGTCTACAAAATGCGATCATTTCGTGAGTTAACTGACAAAAAACGAATATTTAAACAAATTAAAATTGTTTAAACAATTGAATATTAGTTGAAAAACGACTTGGTATTCTTGAATTACCGATTATTAGTTTTTGAAAAACTTTTAAAAAGCATCAATAAACCGCAATATTACGCAAAATTCTAATTTGTCACGTATGGGGGTTTCTTTGTGGACCCATACAAGTGGCTTAAAATTATTCAACCCCAAAATTTATGATTGATTCTTATTCTCTGATGAGTTCTAAACAATATACGGAAACACGGAATTATTTGTAACATATTATCGCGTGTAAATATTATATTCACAAAAAGCTGACATTTTCCCATGTTAAATCAATGCGAAACTTCATGGTCTTTGCGCCACCCCTAAATATTACACGATTTCGCTCAAATTTGGAGATTTTTTTTTCTAGTCATTCAAACAAAACTGGGGAGTGAGAGCAGAGAAATTCGAAAAGGGAATAATAAGGGCCACCCTAATGTCCCTATTATGGAACAGCAAAGAAATGTGTTTTTTTTTTAAATATTAATATGGCTTATTTTATATTATTTTCTATATTAAATCGAACTTGATAGTACAATGAACTTTTATTTTAATCGTTCATAGAGATAAATAAATTAAATTAAAGTTTTCGTTAAAATTGACAAACCTAATCTATAAAGGGTAGTTTTCGTGAACGTAAAAAATAAAAAATTGATTAGCATTTCGAACTCGAAAGTTCATTGCCTCACTACCCGATTCGGGTAGTGTTTCTAGGTGGATAAATACTACCAGTGTGGGTCCACCACACCCACGACGGGTCAACAACACGCAGTATTCCCCGAACGGTCACCCATCCAAGTACTAACCGCGCCCAACACTGCTTAACTTCAGTGATCTAACGGGAACTGGTGTTTTCAGCGCGGTATCGCCGTTGACGTGAACGTAGTGTATAAAATTTTATTTTTGCTCGAAAATGTTTGTTATAGGGTATGAATTTTTATTTAGGTGGATAAAAAAGAAGAAAAAACCATAAAGGATGAAGTCAAAACTTAAGAAACTTGGTCGAAGTGACATGTAAATGAAATAGTAGGCTAAGGGGCCATTCATTAATTACGTAAGGGCGATTTTGACCATTTTTGACTCCTCCCCGCCCACGTAAGGATACATAAGATTTCTTGGGCGATGGTCAATTCCGCCCTGGGTACATGCGAACGGTTCCCCCACTACACGGCTTCCCCTCTCTCAGCCAAACTGCTACCGCCGAGCCTGGTCAGCGGGAGTCCTTTGTACCTAATGAGGAATAAAATGATGGATATAACATTTATTTAAATCAGCACTTGGTAATTGATAAATATTATATTCGAAATCTTTTTCTTATAACGATTCCAACGATATGTTACTTGAATTAAAAAATTGAAAATTAGAGAAGAAATGTTCAAGTCTATCTGAAATTTTATGAACACATTTTTCAGTATTTTTATCAAATCCACTTCAGTAGCTTTAATTTATTGGTTGACTGAAATTTGTCAACATTTGAAAACTTATTAACTGACATCATAAATTTAGTTTATTTCTCAAACATACGCATTTCTCGAAATTATTCCTAAATTATTTTACACTCCCAGTCCAAAAGAATGAATAGTGTCATTCCTTGCTCAATTTAGAAACTCATTAACAAACATCATACATTCTTTTACTGCTTAAATAATTTGTTTAAGAAAGATATGTAATTAAAAATACGATTTCAAAACATAAAAAGCATAATATGGAGACAATCTAAAAAATGTTTTTCTTTCGAATCTAACTTTAGACATTTTGAACAGTGTCCAGACGTTTTACGTTTTACTACTGGCACTTCTGTTGTCTTTTCATTAAACAGACTAATTTTCAAACCAAAAAAAAAAGGAATTTTTATTAAAAGAGTTCAATTTTTAACCAGGAAAGATTTTTCAGTCGATAAAGAAAAAAAGTTTGACCCAAAATGTTTATTAATTCAAAATTGAAAAATCAATCAAAAAATGTATAAATTTTTAAAGTTATATAATTGTAGGCAATTTTAATCTAGAAACGTTAATTCGTACATTGAAATTTGTTCTGAAATCGTTTTTAATATTTGTATAAAAATTTGTTTTAAAAAATGATTAAAAAATTTACCAGGAATCTAATGCAAAATCAAAAAAAAAAAATGGCTTCCTGATTTTATTTTGAAATTGAATATAAATTCAAATTCACGTTTTGTTTTCCTAGGTTTTCACATTTCAAATTATTTTGGAATCTTTTCAAAACTTCTAGATATATTTTAACCTTACTGGATTATTTTCCAAATTAATAATTGTTCAATTGTTTTCGGAATCTTTTCCAGTTTTAAATCAAGTTTAGATCTTCTCAAAACTTCTAAATGTATCTCAAACTTAATCGAATTCTTTCCAAATTAGTAATTCACTAAACATTTGTTCAGTTTTTAATACAAATCATTTTTTTTTTGGTTGAAAGTTAATTATTTTTGACCATAAATTCAACTATCCATGTTTGGTTGAAAATGCATTTCTTTGGTTGAAAATTCCTTAATTTTAAATAGCTTTGCAATAATTCATGTATTTTTTTACAAATTAATCTTTTGGGGGTAGAAAATTAATCTTTCCGGTTGAAAATTCAACAGTTTGGTTAGAATTTGTTTGTTTGTTAGAAATACATTTTTGTGGCTGAAGACTCATTATTTTCGTGAAAAATTCATTTCTTTGGTTGAAATTTTTACCGTTCTGTTGAAAATTCATTTTTATTTAGGTAAAAATAAACTTTTCAACTGCAAATGTAACTATCCAATTTTCGCTTGATAATTGATCTTTTTCAGTTGAAAATTCATATTTTTGTATTGAAAATTAATTTTTTTTTGTTCAAAATTCATATCTTTGATTTGAAAACTAAACTGTTTTTCCAGAAATACGTCTTTTTGGATCGAAAATTTGACGTTTTGGCTGAGATTTTTTTTCTTTATTGACTGCAAAATCTTTCGTGGTTAAAAATTCAACAACTTTTTTGAAAATTCCTTTTTCTTTGGCTTGAAAATTAGATTTGGAAATTTTTGAAATGAAGAATAATTATTTTGAAAATCGGTCGAATTCAGTTTAAAATTTTTTTTCGACATTCAGGCAAATACAATGTAGTGTTTTGGTAATGTTCAAAATTTCTAAAGTTAGATTTTAAAGAAGAGACTTTTGAGATTGGCTCCACAAAAATCCTTTATATTCTGCTTTCATGGGTCGGCGTCCAACGTCAGGATACAGATACAGGAGGGGTACTAGGTAATTTTGGGGATCCAACAAGAAAAAATTATAACGGGGAAAAATTAGTTAGCTTATGCTTAGAGAAGGACCTATTTATTACAAATACCTGGTTTCGACATAAACTGATCCATACTTACACCTGGTGTAAAGGAAATAACCGCAGTATAATTGACTTCGTTATTGCAGATGAAAGACTAAGAGAACTAGTTACAGATACAAGAGTCATGAGGGGGGCCGAATGCAATACTGATCATTACCTTTTAGTCTCCAGGATGAACTTAGGGCGGGGGTGGAGAAGAAAGAGAACCAAACAAACGAAACAAACGCGAATCAAGGTCGAAAATTTACAGAAACCGGAATTACGAAGAGATTTTCAGAATAAGATAAACGAACGCATAGATAAGGCAATTTGGGAGTCGCTTGAAAGGAACAAAGATGTAGAAGGCGCGTGGGCTTTATTGCGGGATACCATTGTTGAAACTGCGATTGAAGTGTGTGGTATGGCGAGGGTAGGAAAAAAGTCTGGCGATGCGTGGTGGAACGATGAAATTGCGGCAGCCCAACAAGAAAAGAAAGAAGCGTACAAAAGAACGTTGAACATGACAGGTCTTAGCGATGAGGAGAGAAATAGACTCAAAAATGATTACAGACACAAAAAGAGGAAAATTAAACGTCTAGTCAAAGAGAGTAAAGAGAAAACCAGAACAGAAGAAGAGAACAAAATAAAAAACTGCTTTGAAGGAATTATGAAACTATTATTTAAAGAGATGAAGGGAAGTAAAAGTACAGAGTTTTTTAGCATGAGAAACAGCAAAGGTGAAATGCTATATGATATAGACGGGATAGTAGACGCTTTAAAAGATTCTTTTAAAGAACTATTAGGAGGTGAAGATATAGGGCAACAAAACTACGACATTGAACATAATGCATTAGAAAACCCAATTGAAAAAGTCAGTGTCACTGAGGTCAGAGATATAATTAACAACTTGAAAAACGGTAAGGCTGCTGGTTTAGACAGTATTAGCGCTGAAATGCTTAAATACGGTGGCGAGTACATACCTCACAGGTTGTGCGAATTGATAAATTTATGTTTCGAGACAGGAGAAGTCCCAGACGATTGGAGAAAGGCGATTATTGTACCAATATATAAAAAGGGAGATAAAAGCAACTGCAGTAATTACAGAGGTATCAGCCTACTAAGTACCGTAAGTAAAATATACTCAAAAATACTTATTCGTAGGGTAATGGAAATTACAGAAGAGAAGATATGGGAAGTCCAAAGTGGATTTATGCCAGGAAGATCATGTACAGATCAGATATTTAGCCTAAGACAGATCACAGAAAAAAGTTTGAGAGTAGGAAAGAAAGTTTTCTGTGCATTTATTGACCTAGAAAAAGCTTTCGACACGGTAAATAGAAGTAAACTTTGGGAAGTCCTTAAAGAGTATGGAGTGAATGGAGGGCTCCTACAAGCAATAAAAACAATATATACGGGTAGTAAAGCAAGTGTAAGGGTAAATGGGAAACTGAGTGACTGGTTCGATATTATGCAAGGCGTGAAACAAGGATGCGTTATGTCCTCGTGGCTATTTATCATATTCATGGATAAGTGTCTAAGAACTGACCTCTTCAACGAAAAAGGTATAGATCTCGAAACCGTCAAAGTACGTGGGTTGGCTTTCGCAGATGACAAGATTGTTATGGCAGAATCAGTCGAAGACTTGCAAAGAATGTTGACTAAACTTAACACAAGCATGAAGAACATGGACCTCAAAATTAACGTGAATAAAACGAAAGTCATGGTTTTTGAGGGAAAAAGTGAGAAAACAATATGCAACATTGTCCTAAATGATGTGAGATTAGAACAAGTTGACAAGTACGTATATCTAGGTAGTCTATTCACTAGCGACGGAAAAATAGATGGGGAATTAGATAGGCGCATAAATAAGGGTAAGCAGGTTATCGGTAGAGCAGGGTCCATCCTCACAAATAAAAACATATCAAAAAAAGCTAAAATGGCCATACATAATTCCATATTCGTACCAACTGTCCTATACGGTAGCGAGGCATGGACCTGTCAAGAAAAGGACAGGAGAAAAATCAACGCGATCGGCATGAAACCTCTGCGCATAATATGCGGAAAAACACTGATGGACAAAGTCCGAAACGAGATAATCCTCAAAGAATGTGGTACAGGAGACACGCTAGTTGACATATGGGAAAGAAATCAGTTAAGATGGTTCGGACATCTTGAAAGAATGAAAAATGAACGACTGACGAAGCAAGTATATAAAGGTAAAGTAAATGGCAGAATGCCCAGAGGTAGACCGCCGAAAGAATGGTTAGAATCTGTAAATGAGACATTGATCCGAAGAGACATAAGAAGTCATAGGAACAGAAGAGCTTGCATGAAGAAATGCATGGACGTAAAGGAAGCTAGAGTAGTATGCCAGGACAGAAATGTGTGGCGACAAATAGTTTATAAGCAGAGTGACAATAGAGTGAATGATGCCTGAAACAAAGACCTTAGATACTAATGGGCCCAAGTGGGGAACCATACATAACAATTTTGTGAGGCTCCTCACTTGGGGTGATCGCTAGAGAGATTGATCAGCAACCTGGGTCGGAGCAGTGTTGCGGAGTGAACGTGTTATTTGAATAAATAACACGAAAACTCCAGATCAATCTAAAATATCTATACCATAACACATATACCTACATACCTATCTACCTTATACCATATAACGACCTACTTTACACCTATATACCTATCCCACTCCCTTCCAACCGAGCAAGTCACGCCTACCCCGAAAGGGAAATGGCTTAATGGTATAATAATAATAATAATAATAATAATGTGTAAAATAGTATTTTTAATTAACTTCCATAAATAAATTTGTTAAGCAGTAAAAAAGTTAGAGAGAGCGCAAAATTATTTAAGGATAATTTTGAGAGACGCCACTGTTTGATAAATAAACTAAATGTATGATGTTCGTTAATAAGTTTTTAAATGTGGCCAAATTTCAGCCAACCAATAAATTAAAGCTACTGCAGTGCATTTGGTAAAAATACTGAAAAATGTGTTCCTCAAATTTCATATAAACTTGAACATTTCTTCTCTAATTTTTAGTTTTTTAATTCAAGTAACATATCGTTGGAATTGTTATAATTAAAAGATATCGAATACAATATTTATCAATTACCAAGTGCTGATTAAAAAAAATGTTATATTCAGCATTTTAGTCCTCATTAGGTACAAAGGACTCCCGCTGACCAGGCTCAGCGGCAGCAGTTCAGCTGAGCCAGGGGAAGCCGCGTAGTGGGGGAACCGTTCGCTGGTCCCAGGGCGGAATTGTCATCTGCCCAGATTTCTTGACCCCCCCCCCCCCTTCTTACGCAATATGCAACTTAGAATTTTTCTAAATAGCGTTGAATAGTTACATATCATTAGAAAAACTAAAGCACGTTGTTATTTGACATAAACAAAAGATTTTTATTTTTTGAAAGAATAATATTAGTCTTTGGAAGTAGCAGTAGCTACTGTGATCGTTCTAATTGAAACAATAATTGACGTAGTAAGATATTACGTAAGAATGGTTTTAACCCCCCCCCCCCCTCCGCTCGAGGTAAGGTCATGTAGATATTTTTAAAAAACCCTCCTCCTCGGGACCCTTACGTAATTAATGAATGGCCCCCAAGTACACTTTTCGTTTTTTTTTTCTTTTATTGTACTTAAAAATAACTTCATGTGTGTTTTGTTGAAAATTCGTCCTTTTTGGTAGAAAGTTAATCTTCTCGATTGAAAATTCGTACTTTTTCTTGAAAGTTCTAGAGTTTGTTTTAAATTTGTTTTCTATGTTGACTGAAAAGTATTTTTTAATTGAAAACTCAACCATTCTTGAAAATTTGTCTTTTTTGGTTGAATTTAACTGTTTTTTATTTGAAACTGAAATCTTTTTTGCTCGAAATTTCAATTACATTACATTGTTCGTTGACAATTCATCTTTTTAGTTGGAAATTCAACTCCTTGGTTAAAAGTGTAACTCCTTTGTGAAAAAATATATTTTTTTCGTTGAAGATACATAATTTCAATTAAAAATTCATATCTGATTGAAAATGTAACTACCTTGTTAAAATTGAATTTTTCTAACTGAAAATTTAACTATTCCAGTTGAACATTTCACTATATTGTTGAAAATTCGTTTTTTTATAACAATTAGTTACACACACACACACACACAAAGATATAGGCTTTTTGTTCTATATGCTAGCACTACAAGAATCAAAATCGAAATATTAACATATATCTACGCCCAGAAATTCTTATATTAAAGAAACATCAATTGTCAGTGAAGCGGGCCCGGATAAAAATATTTGGTCTTGATTTTGTCTTGAATGTCTTCAATATGTCTTTAGGACCATGATGTCTGGTTCCGTCTCACCAGCTAGCCATTGGAGATATACAGACTTTGCTTGCATTTATCACTGTTGACTGTGCCAAGACAAGAAGTGCAAGTCCTGATAAATATACCGAATTTCTCTGAAAGAAGATTATATTGCCAATTTGTGTCTTTAACATTTGCCAGGGTCAAAAGTAAAGAAGTTTTAGTTTGTAAATTTTATTGTCCATTATACTCCGACCTCTATAAACTATGGACCCCACCGGCAGGGCCTGCTATTTCCAGGAATCAGGTAACTAGGTGAGGACCAAACAGTTGACATCTGCTGAGGATTAAAATTTTACAACCGATAAAACTTTTAATTTTTAAATAAGAAATTCGGAACCTGTCTGTCTCAACAACTGCAAGCATATAAAATTTTGGATGAAAAGATTAAAACTGCCATTTTCTAGAAGTATCTAGTGAACTGTTGGAGATAGGAAAAAATGGACAACATTTTCAGATTCGCCATCCAAACAACATAATTATTGCAGATAAATGAAATTATTAACACATAAACAATAAATACCATGCAGATAAATAATATAAACATTCTATCAAGTTTAAAGCGGATTAGTAATGACCCTTAAGACATCAAAAACAAGTATGGTTCCGTGTCACGAGCTAGACATGCAGAATGACTTCGAATTGTCTTGGATTGGTCTTTACCCAAGACAAAATCAAGACCAAATATTTTTACCCGGGGGGGCCCCCCGGTCAAAGTGACAAGCGGCAAGTTACATTTCGGATGGATATTTTTTTATGGACTTTGAAGTTTTCCGAAAGAGAGATGCCGCAAACGTAACTTGCATCAACTGTGACATGCCACAAATGTGACTTGCCCCAAATGTGACATGCCGGAAATGTGACATGCAGAAAATGTGACTTGCCACTTGACATATGCTCCTGACCCAGAGGAGCGCCAAAGATATTAATTAATTAGCTGCAAAAAACTGTTGGAAAGTTGCGTTTATTCTTCAAAAATACAATTTATTAAAACATAAACATTCTATCAATTTAGATAAAATAAAAAATTCTTGTTCATTATTATGTGGAATTGTTTTATAAACATTTTTTACGAAAAAACTTGAAAGAAACGAAAGCCCAACAATTGTATGACATAAAAATTATTTTTTCTCCGAAAACTATTGATTTTAAAGCAGAATGTTGAAGACAAAATAGCTGCAGTTTTAAAAAATCTTTAAGCTTTCAGCCTGTTATGAAATTGCATCATTAAAAATTGTAACACCTCTCTTCATAAATTAGAAAAACTACAAGTAACTTTTTATTTTCGTCGTAAAAACTAGTTTCACTCTTAAAATCTTGACAACATGAAAAAATGTTTCACAGAGCAAATGTGTAATTTATTGAGACCTACATTCGTAGGTAACCAATTTTTTTCTCTGAAATGCATACTTTTTGAAGTATCGTTCGTATTTTGACCAAAATTATGAAGAATCTGCGTGATTTTTATTTTTGGTTGATTTTTTCAAACAATAATGATTTCACCGAAAAATCTTGTGGCACGAAAAAGTTATATTTTTACGAAATACATCATTTCACTGTCGAATATTTTGATATAAAAGCAAAATTTTTCAAAATTAATCATGAAAACCGTGAAAATAGAGGTCACTGGCAATCAGTGAGAATTCACTGGTTCATTCAGTGGAGTTCCGGCACTGGTTTAATCAGTAAGGTTCACTGGTTTCTCAGTACCAGTTGTCATCTAGTCATACGCCTTGTCGTCTGTCAGCTGTTTACCGGTATGTATGACACTTATCATTCATCACTATTGTGGTAACAGTTGTGAAATTATCTTTCAAAAACCGCACTTTACTCTCACAACGATAAATGAAGGCCGCGCTACAATATAATGGGATATAATATTTTGCGCCTAATTGTGGGAAGACCCGTCGTCATGTCAACGTGTCGCGTGGCTCAAAGTTAAACTCAAGTGGCCAGGGGTCAGGCGCCAAATATTTATAAAACAAACACTAGTACACAATAAGGTTCGTTTTCACTCGAGAAATGCCAAGACCTGCAGTGAGACTTCGATACCGTGTCGAAAGTTGAAAATCGAGCGGACCACTTTTTCGAACGTGTGGAGATAGAAAGACGGCTAGAATTCGAAAGGCGGTAACTTACGTCAGGAACGACGAGAACATTACCGGTAAGTTACCGGTAAGTTCTCGAGCGATTTTTTTCTCGAGAATTTACGAGAATTTAAATTTGTCACCAAAATAAATAAAAATCGGACACACCTGTGTTGATTTTCAGTAACTTAGGGAATGTTTTTCAAATTATTAACGATTGGTAGCATTGAGTGGTAAGAAAAAAGGAATGAATGCAAATATCAGAGATATCAGAGAAACGACCGTTTTAAAAGTTTTTCATCATATTTCATGTTTGAACACGTAGCATTCGGCAGCATACTGTGCAGGCAATATAAAAAGTAAAATATGCCAAAGGAAAACAGTGTTTTATGGAATTTCTTCCAAAAAGGCGTTCATAAGGATGATATAATTACACTGGAGTCCCTCTATAGGAGCTGTCTCGGGGGTACCCTTAATCAACAAAGATGCTATAGAGGGACTCTCAGAACCGTTCTTCTTCCCCTTCTTGCTTGTGGCTTCTTATAGCGCCGAACCGTAAACATCGCAACTCCGGTGACCTTACAGACGCCTCCCTCTCGTCCCCTTGGACCGCCACGTCTGTTATAGAGGGAACTGCTATAGAGGGGCTCTAGTGTAGTTACAAGTGCAACTATTGCAGTGAACTTTGCGTGAGAAAAGCTACACGCCAAAGAAGGCATTTAGAAGAAAATGTTTAAAGTGCCCTCAAACAGTCAAAATTATAATTTATATTCAATAATATAATAGTAGGAACATTTAGGAATTACGATCAGACTGACTAAACTTAATCTCAGTAATATAATTAAGTCTAATAATAATACTGATTTTTCTTAACTCGTTCTACACTAAAGTTTATAACGTGGGACCGGTACCTCTAGAGAAAAAGGTTCTCCAAGTACTTAAGGCTGTTGCTCTTGGTGGTTCGGAACCCACCTTAAACTATAGGTCCCCCTCCCACCACCAAGTAAGTGTGTGTGGGGGGGGGGGTGTAAAGGAATAGGGAAGAGATACAAGAAAAATGTAAACCTTAAGGGACACATTAGAAGCTTCCATTCCACTAAAGTTTATAATGTTTATAAATGTTTGAAAGAATTTACGGTATCAATGAATAAAATTCTATTTTGAAAAATACGGTTCTAATGTTTATTGCTATTCAGGTGTAATTTTTTTGAATATGAAAGTTATTTCAATTAAAAAACAAAAGTTAAAAATGAACGTTAATATACGTTAATATACGTTAATATACAGTAACGTTCTTACTCGTTCTCGCCTCGGTTTTTCCGAGAAATGCGACAGATATGCGCTAGCAGAGCGGACAGCTCGCGGGAGCGTTCTTTTGCCACTGTGACGCGCTAATGCTAATTAGCGTTCTTTAATGAATAACTAAAGTCGAAATATGATTACATATTATACGTTTTTGTTGATTACTGATTAATTTGATATCAAACACGACTATGTTTCGATTGTTTCAAAGATTTAACTTCACTCTATTAGTATGTCATTTGGTTCTTATTAAACATTTATTTTGCCAATTATAAGGATAGAATATATGAAACAGACAGGTAAAAAGGAAGGTATATTTTCAAGTCATTTGGAGTTTGAAGAATTTAACACTAAGTTAATTTCTTGTAATTTAAAGTAGAATTTTAAAATTTTGTGGCACCTAATTTCTACGGTTGGTAAATAAAATATATTTCTCGGGGCATTTACAAAATTGAAAGTGCCCACCTCCTTAAATCACTTTGACTACTACATATGTTTTAAACTGTATGAAATTGGAATGGAATGGAATGGAATATTCGAAACATTTCGAATATTTTGCTGAAATTTTAAAAGATTCCAAAAGATTTCACAGAAATTTCAAGATCTCACATAGATTTTTACATACTTTAAAAGATTTCAAGAAATTCACAAAGATTTTAAATCATTTAAAAGATTGCAAAAACATTCCAAATATTTTGAATTTTTTCGAATCAATAAAACAGATTTCAGAAAAATTTCACAAGTATTTGAAAGAATTCATAAATTTTTAAAAATATTTCTCAACATTTTACAAGCATTTCAAATATTTTGCTTGAATTTTAAAAGATTTTAAAAGATTTCACAGAAATTTCAAGATCTCACATAGATTTTTACATACTTTAAAAGATTTCAAGAAATTCACAAAGATTTTATGTCATTTAAAAGATTGCACAAAGATTTAGAATATTTTCATTTTTTCAAATCAATAGAACAGATTTCAGAAAGATTAAATGTTCGAAAAAGTCATAACGTAGATGTGTTTAACATAGTTATTCTTCATGAATACAATTAATTTGGTCATACGGTCATATAAAATGCAATGGATTCAGATGTTAAAGAATCATACTTTATTTGTCATTACCGACGTACGTTTCGACCTAATTGCAGGTCTTCTTCAAAGGTAATTATCACCTAAGTCAAAAATTAATATAATTGTCAATTCTATTTTAATATAAATTTTTTTGGTTAAAAAGTTAACTAAGTTATTAATTTCATAATAATAGTTTGTCAGCATGAGAAACAGCAAACGTGAAATGCTGTATGATACAGATGGAATAGTAGATGCTTTAAAATACTCTTTCCAGGAGTTATTAGGAGGTGAAGATATAGAGCAACAGAACTGCGACATAGAACATAATGCATTAGAAAACCCAATTGGCTGGTTCGATGTTATGCGCAAGGCGTGAAACAAGTATGCGTTATGTCCTCATGGCTATTCGTCATATGTATGGATAAGTGTCTAAGAATGGCCCTTTTCGACGAAGAAGGTGTAGATCTCGAAACAGTGAAGGTACGTGGGTTAGCTATCGCAGGTGACAAGATTATTATGGCAGAATCAATCGAGGACTTGCAAAGAATCTTGAATAAACTTAATACAAGCATGAAGAACATGAACCTCAAAAGTAACGTGACTAAAACAAAAATCATGGTGTTTGAAGGAAAAAGTGAGGAAACAATGTGCAACATTGTCCTAAATGATGAGAGATTAGAACAAGTTGACAAGTGCTTATATCTGGATGGCCTATGAATATATATGAATGACGCCTGAAACAAATGCCTTGGATACTAATGAGCCCAAGTGGAGAATCACACATAACAATTTTGTGAGGCTCTTCACTTGAGGTGATCGCTAGACAGATTGATCAGCGACCTGGGTCGGAACATTGCTGCAGAAAGAACGTGTCATTTAAATAAATAACACCAGAAATCTAGATCAATCTAAGAAAATCTATACCACCTACCTCACATTACTCCTTTCCCCACTGAGAAGTCACGCCTACCCCGAAAGGGAAATGGCTCAATGGTATAATAATATATTTATAATAATACATACTTCGTTTTTGTGGGTTTTTTGGCACCCAGTATTAGAAAAGATAAGGCTAGCTAAATCACTAACATGTTCGCGTAGCCGATTTTCAAAAAGCTTTTGGAATGACCCATATTTCGTTTTAAATATTCGATATTTTTGTCGAATATAATTTGTCTTGTTTGAGTTAATAATTGAAATGAACAGACACCGAGACGTAACTGTTCGATCCCGTACAGCCAATTTATGAAGAAAAATAACATATAGAAGATTAAATTATGACATATTTTAGTAAAAAAAAATTACGCCAAGTATTTATTATTATGATGTAGCGTAAAATACAAATCTTAGAAAATAAAACACCCCAGGGTCCTATTCTTTTTCTTTTTATCTAACAAGCAAATGTGTCAAATTTGGTTCTGTTAACAAAATTTCTAGCTAATTACGCCTAAACTGCCCTGAAAACCTGACAAGACAGGTCTTTATTGACTTACTTAAAAATTATTGGTTGTATTGAAGAAGAGTTTCGAAAACAGTTAAACATCTCTAATCTCTGTAAAATACATCTTTTTTATGCATTTTTTTGAGCCAACCTTTTTTGAGGAAATTAAAAAAGTGTGAAAGAAATATAAAAAAATTTTTCTTGATATTTTTAAAAACACCAGCTTCAGTCCCCAAAAATCAAGGTGATATTCAAAAATTACATATAAATATCCATCATGCGCTTTTACGTGACAAATCGGACCCATGGTTTTTGAATCTTTCGAAAATTGATAAAGTTATAAAGTTATAAAAGATTTAGAGATAAATATTCACAAAATTCAAAGTAAAAAATTACAAGAATTCAGATCCAAATTATCTGGATTATCTGGAGATTTTATTGCAAATAACAAATTATTCTCAATCATGGACAAAGAATTGAATGAAGGCTATAAGTTAACGACTGAATTTTTAGAGAAAATCCTGATCTCCTGATAACATGTGCAGACAAGGGTAATATTACAATAGCAATCTTGAAAAGCGAATATAACAAAAAAATGATGACAATTCTTGACGATAAAAACAGTTTTTAAATAATTGAAAATAACCCTCTCAAAAAATTATACAAATGTACTTTTAAGATTTTAAATGAATTTAAATTGGAAGGATATCTGGGGAACATAAATAAAAATAATATAGATACTGTAAATTCAGTTCCATCCTTATCTTATGGTCTGATTAAAGCACATAAAGTTGATTATCCATTACACGGAAAAAATTTATCCCGTAAAAAAGTCACGAACTAGTAGCTAGGTCTCGGATATGAGAAAAATTCATCGGATATTTATGTATTTTCGTAAATAATCTGCGAAGTTTGAGAAAGAATTGACGAACTCGATGTGAAAATTCTAAAACGGTTCATCACTTTTTTTTTACGCGAATAATTACAAAAATATTACGAGTGATTGAGAAAATATTCTCGAAGCACTCACGAGCTTGTCCGACAAATCTGGGAACTCGAAAGTAGGTTCGACTTTACGTGGCTCGCACACACGCTCGCCTGAACGTGCGGCGCGTGTGTAGGCTCGCATGTGTGCTTCGAGCTCGTCGGATGAGTGGCTAGAAGTTTTTATTAGAGTTCGAAAGGCGGTAACTTACGTCAGGAACGACGAGAACGTTACCGGTAAGTTACCGGTAAGTTCTCGAGCGATTTTTTCTTCGAGCATTTACGAGAATTTAAATTCGTCACCAAAATAAATTAAATTCGGACACACCTGTGTTGATTTTTAGTAGATTTTTATATTCCCGTTAACAGTTAATTTATTTTACATCTACATGATGTTGCATAATAATACAAAAATTGATGAGAAAAAAGAGTCAACAAATTGTTTTTTTAACTGCGTTGAGCTGTAGCTTATGAGGATGGTTTTTTCATTGACTTTCAATTCTTCAGATATAGAGTAATGGGTAAGACTCCCAACTGCTAGGCGATAGGTTCAGGTATAGGCGTAGGTTCGAAACCCCGTAGCATTAGAATTTTTATTTGTAATATAATGTTTAAAAATGTAATATATATATTCAATATAAGCAGGAAAATTAACATTTATAGTCAAAATACTCGCAATCAATTATTATTTATTTTTTACATTCTCATTCTAATGAGAAGGTGTTGGTTTTATGTAAAATTTGACTTGGTCGGTTTTCATCAAATCTCCACGTTTTGAGACCCCCTGAGCTAAAAAAAAAAGGTTTTTACCAAGGTGTCTGTCTGTCTGTAGTCTGTCTGTCTGTAGGCACGATAACTTTCGAAAAAATAATCAGATTGGGTTGTGCTTTGGCACACTTCTTTAGGGCCTAAAAAGAAAGAACAAGTTCGCTAACCAGCTAATTTTGATCAACATTCAAAAAGTGAGCGCATTTTGAAAATTTTTGAGACCATTTTTTTTCAAAATTAAAAAATTCTATGTACGGTTATTCATAGTACTCCAAAACTCAAACAATTTATCTTAATGACTTTTTCGGATAAAAAAAAATTACTGGAGTTATAACATTTTCAAAATTACAAAAAACAAACGTAAATGAATATTTTATGCCGAAAAACGCACGATATGAAAAAAAGTCAAGAGAAGAAAAATTTTTGTTTTTGAACACCCTACAATATTTTCGTCACAACTTTTTGAATTTTTTGAAAAATCAAAAATTCAAACTTTGATCACACAAAAAAAAATAATGAAAAATCAATAATTTCATTTTGCTGCCAAACTATGCAAGATACGACCAAAGATGAATGGAACAAAATTATGCACCCAAAAAAGATCTCCAAATTTGTTATTATTCACTTTTTGATATGATGCGTAGTTTTTGTTTTATTCGTAAAAGACAGCATTGGAAATAGTAAAATTAAATTTTTAGACGAATAACACAAGCTACGAGAAAAATCACACAGACAAAATTTGTTCATCCTAAGAAGAGGTACAAATTTGTTATGAATCGTGTTCTGATAGGATGCGTGGTTTTTGTTTTATTCGTGACTTTTTCATTTCTATCATACGGTGCACAGAACCGAGCGTGGAACGCAAGGTTTAAATGATTTCCAAATCACATATCGAGCGCGAAGCGCGAGTGTCTGGATGAGAATGTGTTCCTTAAGGTCGATAGAACCTTAAGTAAATAAATTTCCATTTCATTTTAAAATAAAAACAAATTTAACAATCACTTAACATGTAGAGGTTTTGATAATTTTATAATATTTGCAAATAAGATTTTTTTTTCATCAAAGTCGAACACGAAGTTCAAAAATCTAGAGAAACCGAGCGTGAAGCGCGATGTAAATACGTCCGAGCGCGTAGCGCGAGGTGTATACATAATTGAACGCGAAGCGCGAGATCCAACAGTCGCGCGCCCTAGGCGCGCTCAAACTTGCGAGCGAAGCGAGCCGCGCGCGAAGCGTGCGATGAGAATGTGCCCGCGAAGCGGGCAGATTTTTTAATACCTATTTTGTGTATTTCCACCTGTGTAGTACGAACCTTCAAAAATCAAAGTCGGCCCCACATTGTTGTCCAAGGTTGGGCCGACATCATCTTAATAGATGGCCCATATATGGGACCAAATGTCGGGCCGACCAGTGGCGCACAAAGTTGGACCCATATTGTATTTAAATTGATCCAGGTGAGAATGTAGCATATGAAGTTTATGGGACATTCTGCAGCCCATCATTTTAAAGCTCTTAAGCATAGGTAAAATAGGCTTCATAAGCTTCGCAAAGCTTCAAATTTGTTGCCAAATCAAATTTTTTGCTTCTTACTGTAATAAATTCACCGCAAATAAAACAGAATGGATCAACATCCTGTTTACACTGTCTTGATGCCATTTTCTAACTTAGTAGTACACAAGGGCAGTTGTTACAGCTGTGCTAGACAAGTCAACACTCACTACTGTGCTCTTCACAAATAATATGCGATTTGCTATCGGGTTGATCAAAGTGCTAACATCCGCTCATAAAATCAATTAAAATCTTTAAAACTTACTTATCGACGTAAATCATACAAAAGCAAACTTTAAAAGCTAAAAATGGAAATTTCAGTGTTTTTTTATGTCTAGAATCAGAATTCAATCATTAGAACAGAAACTCAAAAAACAAAAAAAAAAATTTTTTCGACTTGTGTAATAGTAGGAGCATTTAGAAATTACGATCAGACTGACTAAACTTCATCTCAGTATTAATTCTCTGAGACTAATAATAATACTGATTTTTCTCAACTATAGTTCTACACGGAGAGACTTTCGATATCAATATTTGGTACACACTGCATCTATAATTGAAATAAAATGTAAGAATTTGGGGATAATCGGGGTACTGTTATAAAGATTCCTACTATAATAAGAGATGATGGTATTTCTGTATGTATTATTATAAACTTGAGCGAGCAAAAATTAGTATTTACGTTTAGAAAAAGTCTTAGTTACTGTTTGAGAATTGTGAGTGTGAAAAAGTGATAATGGTCAATAACAAGTTTTCTAAAAAATATTGTCAATAGTAAATATTTTAGGTAACATAAGTTATAAGAAATGTACGAAATTCTAGTATTCCTAAATATGAATGCGTATTAAAATGAGAGCCGCTAGTAATATCTGCAACCGGGATTTGCAAGAATTCTAAAAGACTATACTCAACTATACTAAAAACGCCCGAAAGTTTCCGAGCTGTTCCGTCTATAGCCGAGTACGCGACGACCAGGCCAGCAGACCGACTGCATCCGATTCGTGGCCTGTGATTTCCCGCCAAAAGTTTCAATTATACGCGTTTGTAGTACAAAAATGTTTGTAACTAATGTAGTATGCATTGAAGCTTAAACAAATTTTAATTAAGAAATTATCAATAAAAAACGGCGAAACTTAATTTTTTACACTTTTATAAATTGAACAGTTCAAAGATTTCTGGTTAAAAAATATCAATCCACGCTAACGTTTTAAATGCTCTAAATTAAAACTAATCCTCCATTTCAATTCTCATTAATTAAAATGTTGGAAAATGAAACATGTCCATCTCCTAACTCAATAAAAACGTTCAAAACCAAAAAGTTTCTCTTCCTATTTAGAAAAACTTGAAAACACAAATTTCCTCCCAGTTCTTTAAGAATCATAAAAATAACAAAATGTCCCTTTTTCAATCCAGAATAAATTGAAAATCCAAATTTCATCCCCTCATACTCAATAAAACTGTATTTTTTTAATTATCCCTTCTAACTCAATAAAAACCTTAAAAATATAAAATGTACTGCCAATTTAACAAAAATTAAAATTTCCTCATTTCAAGCTTGTTAAAAATGTTAAAAATACAATGCTTCCCATTCTTCCACTTAATACAAATTTTAAACAAAAAAAGTTCCTCTTGCAATTGGGAAAAAAACTAAATAACAAAATTTATTTATTTATATTGATTTTGGTCGTTTCAATCTGATAATTTTGAATTGTTATTTAACATTAGAATATAAATTGTAACGTTAAAAGTTTAAATTTTTACCATTCAAAGCTTCCTGTTTCAAACAATTCAGTTTAAAATTCTTTAGTTTTGAATATTTCATTTATAATTTCTCCTTTTGCAATTTTTGTGATTGAAAACTGTCCAACTGAATGGGTTAAAAATTGAATATTTTAGACTGAGACAATATTTGGATAGGATTCTAAATTGAATAAAAGTGTGAGATTATGAATATATCAATTTTAAGTTTTCACATTGAAAATAATTTATGAAGTTTCAATCAGACATTTCAATTTGTCTAATTGTTATGGCTTTCGTTTAAAAGAAGTTTAATTTTCAACGTTAAAATTTGCAAATTTTTTTATTTCGAACAGACTTAGAATCGTATTGTAAAATAATTATTGTACAATTTTTAACACTCGAACTACAGTTCAATTTAAAAAATCATTAATTAATTTATATTTACAGTTGATCAACTTAAAACATTTTTATAAACAATTTTAAATTTCTAACGCTTTTAATTTTTTATTCTTAAAGAATTATAGAATTTGAGTAGACGCCCTGAGATAATTCTAAAGATAATATTTTGTAATATTTTTATTGATATGTTTCAACATATAAAATACTCACAAAATATGCTTAATAATAGTATAAACTTCTGTGCTACTGTCTCAAATGAGCTGATAATTACTTTTAAATTTTCAAAAAAAAGCCGCTGCCTGAATTCACTTCCTTATTACTGCTTTTAATTTTGTGTTTGAAATTTTGAAATAATTCTCAAGAAATCTTTCAATTCAGTTCTTAAGTTTCTGAAACCAAATTTTTCATGCAAATGTTAGTCGCGTTAATAGTGTATTTATTTAATTATAGTTTATAAGCATATAAATTATCAATATAAATATATAATAAAGTCCGGGGCACCTAAAATGTTTGACCCAGCACTATTAGTTTCTCACAAGTAGCGATGCGTTTCACTGGTTAGTATATAAGGGCAGAAAGAATCATAAGTCTCAGCGTAATGCGTGCGATTTATAGATATAAGATAGTTTTATATATGCGTATAGGTGTTAATATAGGATTCGTAAACAAACCACACTGTAGCCAGCGAGCGTCGTCAAAGAATACACAAATATATATAAAGATGTGTTTGTAGCCCATGTAGTAGTGTGCGTTCATACACTTCCACCCGTCTTTCTTTTTGCCATGCGCCAGCGTGAAATACAAGATCACGTGACCCCCATTTTTCGTATAGTGGTTTAGAAAGATTGCAAAGCGTTTGTTTCGTTTCTTTCAAAGCACTATACCAATTTTCGTTATTTTGTGTGTGTAAGAGTCTAATATTCTTACGATTTATTCCAATCAGAAATATTAGTCTGCATTTTCATAGTCACTATTCGACTTTTTCTAACCGTACCTCGATTATCCCTAAATTCGTATATTTTATTTTAATTATGAATATGCGATAAAAGAAATATTAATACCAAAAGTCTCTCCGTGTACACTAAAGTTTTTAATCTTTATAAATGTTTGAAAGAATTTACGGTATCAATAAATAAAATTCTATTTTAAAAAATATGGTTCTAATGTGTATTGCTATTTAGGTTTAATTTTTTTTTTTTGAACATGAATGATGAATGAATTCTTGATAAATTCTCCTATTCTCGGTAATAAACGGTAATGTTCTCCGTTACCTTCTCCAAATTTAAATTACAGAGAATTTTCTTAACTTTAGGTTTTATAATATGTACCTTTTTTGCTTTCTGTCAAATCATCCAATACAAATGAAAATTGCAATGACTAAAACATGGTTGATAGGGCTATAAAATTATCACATCAAAGTTTCCATAACAAAAATATTGAATTATGCAAACAGACCCTTTTTTCGAATCATTATCCACCCTTGTTCGTTGAAAAACATATAAACAACAGAATTCATCAGATAAATCGAAAAAGAACATTTTAATTAACACAGAGACAAGAGAATTTGATAAATATAATACTGTTGTTTTACCTCATTTTTATAAAATTTCAAAATCCTTGAGATCTTTATTAGGAAAAATGGGCTTACATACAATTTATAGAATTCCATTCAAAAGTAACAGAACTTTTAAATTGGGAAAAGACGTACGTGACAAAATGGAACAACAAAATGTAGTTTATAAAATAAATTGTAGGAGTTGCAAGGCAGTATATAGGAGACCACTAAGAATAAGGAGAGATGAACATCAGAATAATTTTCATAGAAATCAGAAATATCATAGCGTGCTGTCGAGACATAGAATCACACATGGCCATGAGTTCGATTGGGACGGTGTAAGAGTCCTATAATGAAAGGAACCAAAGAAAAAGGCAATTCATGGAAATGTTATACATAGACAGAGAGGGCTATAATGCAATCAATATAAAGAGACCTTTCGAGATATAACAAAGCCTTTGATAGTTTTATCGAATTTTTATAGGAAACATTTGAAATTATTGTATTTTAATTTTCTGTTCATTGGCAATTAAAACAAGTATTAGAGTTCCTGTCACCACTACGTAGCGCGTCCTCGGGTTGCGGATAGAGGAACGGCCCGTTAGGCTGAACAGCCCCTCAGGTTAGCTGCGAATACAAGAATAAGCAGCCGCGGACAGCCGACAGGAACCAGTCGTGGGTGTGGTGAGCCCAGCCTAAGATGTTGGCCTAGCACTGGTAGAAAACACGATGACCATGGATTGGGGCTACCCACCAATTGCGTTCATACGCAATGGGTGGGTCCTGGCAGGCCGAGGTGCAGCGTGTATCCACCTAGAAACACTACCCGAACCAAAACTAAAAATCTTGTAAGGGAAAAATCCTGCTGCCCATTGGACACCGCAGCGATGACACTGCCCGCAAGGGATGTGTGGAATGATTCGCCTGTATAGGGCCAAAGGGGTACTGATGCCAGTATAGGCGCGCTGCCTTGCAGGGGGACGTTAGGATACGAGGATGAAACTGTAATGTGTCTGAAGACAAGTTGACATGGTCCTTGTCGGAGTCGGAAAGCTCCCATACTTAGACCTAGGGAGGTATGGGGGTTATCACTCCTGGGACAGTGGACTCACCTACGATCGGAATAGGATCCTAACGTGCGGATTATCTTGAAACTACCATGGCTAACTTGCAAAAACAAAAAACTACAGTTAAAGATCTAAGGGTGGGAACTCTAAACGCGCGGAGCCTAAGTACTGGCGGATTTAGCGAACTCATTAAGATAGCAAATGATTACAATACTGACTTAATAGCACTCCAAGAAACATGCTGGCCGGGCGATTTCGCGTCAATTTCTAAGGATAACTATACTTTTCACTATGGGGGAGCTAAGGGATGGAGACTGGGGACCGGTTTTCTTATTAATAAACGAATCCCGCAAGCGGTTATCGACAAGCAATTCATTAACGATCGGTTATCATACATTGTACTGAAGGGTATTTTCAGCAAACAGGTATTAATCAATGTGTACTGCCCCACCGAGGACAAAGACGAAGACACTAAAGATCTCTTTTACGAAACAATCGAGCAGGTTTTTGACAAGTTCTCAGCTTTTGACGCAAAAATAGTATTGGGAGATTTCAACGCGAAAATTGGAAAAGAACCGATGTATAGGCCTACAATAGGATCAGAAAGTTTGCATGACGTCAGTAACGACAATGGAACTAGAGTAATAAACTTTGCAGCTTCAAAGAACCTTGTTGTCAAAAGCACATATTTCAAGCATAAAAATATACATCAGGCCACCTGGAGATCACCAGATGGTAACACTCACAATCAGATTGATCACGTTCTAACTGATAGAAGACGTCATACAAACATCCTCGATATAAGATCGTATAGGGGAGCGGATTTAAATTCAGACCATTTTCTCGTGATAGTAAAACTAAGATCTAGGCTAGCGATAACTAAGAAAACAAGCCGCACAGAGCCAACAGTTCGTTTCAATATAGATATGTTCAAAACAGCAACAGAAACATTAAATTATCAAGTTGAGATTTCTAATAGCTTTGACGCTCTCCAAGAACAGGGAGACGATAACAATAATTACGAGGAGGATCCGGAAACCCTGTGGAGCAATATAAAAAAGGCGGTAAAGACAGCCGCGAAACTTACGATAGGTTTAAAGAAAGTAACAAAAAGCAAACCATGGTTTGACGAAGAGTGCAAACTCTGGTTTGAAAAACGTCGGAAGGCCAGACTACTTAGTTTACAAAATAAGTGCGATCAAACACATAAGAAGTATCTCGAGATTAGTAAAAGTACAAATAGGCTCTATAGATACAAGAAAAGGGAGTGGGAAAAGAATAAAATACTAGCAATAGAATTGCATAATAAACAGAATAACTCGCGCGAGATGTACAGGGGAATCAATTTTATAAGGAAAGGCTTTCAAAGTAGAACGGAAGTAATGAGGGACGAAAATGGCAATCTAGTAGCCGATGCGACAGAGAGACTGAATTTATGGAAAGACTATTTCGATAAACTATTAAATGTACGCGAAGCCCCCGTTGAAGGTAATCTCGGCGAAATCCACACTGCTGATCTATTAATTGATGATCCTGCTGATATAGAAATAAAAATGGCTATAAAGAAGTTGAAAAATAACAAAGCCGCGGGCATCGACGACCTACCGTCAGAACTGATAAAAAATGGAGGCCCTTGCCTCACAAGACAAATTATTAAATTAATACGCGCAGTTTGGAAAACAGAACGCATGCCGGAAGAATGGAATACCTCTGTCGTTATTCCCATCTTCAAAAAAGGCGATAAAACTGACTGTAACAATTATCGGGGAATTTCACTTGTACCTTCGTGCTACAAGGTCCTGTCTAATGTAATCCTAAGTAGACTGACTCCTTTTGCCGAGGAATCATTGGGGATTACCAGTGTGGATTCCGCCGAAACCGATCTACAAGCGATCAAATGTTTACAATTAGACAACTGCTAGAAAAAAAATGGGAATTTAAAGAAGTAGTGCATCAGCTATTTATCGATTTCAAAAAAGCTTACGACTCTATTATACGCGCACGAATGTACTGGATCCTAGAGTTTTTGGGGGTACCAAGAAAATTGGTTAGACTTATCGAAATTTGCTTAAGTGGCAGTAGGGGTAGAATACGCGTAAACGGTAGTTTATCTGAAGAGTTTTCGATCCGCGATGGCCTGAAACAGGGCGATGCACTTTCGTGCGTCCTTTTTAACTTAGTTTTAGAATACGTGGTTAGGCAAGTACAGGCGAATCCGACCGGTGCTACCCTCAATGGGATAATACAAATTCTTGGATATGCGGATGATCTCGACTTACTAGGAGATGATAAAGAAAAGGTAGCAAAAAATGCAGAAATCTTGATCACAAAAGCCAAAGATATTGGTTTGAAAGTTAGCGAATTGAAGACAAAATATATGACCGTCGCCAGATCCGAACAAAGTAATCAAGACGGGGAACTTATGGCCGGAAATATGAAATTCGAAAGGGTTAGCGAGTTTAAATACCTCGGGTCCATTATAACTAGCGAAAATAAGATTAAAACGGAAATCAACGCACGGCTGCACGCTGGCAATGGGTGCTATTATGCAGCAAACACTATTAAAATCGCGATTGCTATCTAGAAACATCAAAGTAAGAATCTACAAAACAATAATAATGCCGGTCGTCATGTACGGGTGCGAAACGTGAGCGCTGACGAAAGGAGAGGAGAATAGGTTTAGAGTTTTTGAGAATAAAGTACTTAGAAAAATCTATGGTCCAAAAAGGGACGAAGAGACCGGCGAATGGAGAAAACTGCATAATGATGAGCTGCATGCTCTCTACGGGTCAGCAAATATTAATAGAGTAATGAAAGCGCGTAAACTAAGATGGGCGGGGCATGTAGCAAGAATGGGAAATGAAAGAACAGTGGCGCAAGTTTTAAGAGGGAGGCCGATTGGCAAGAGACCCTTAGGCAGACCCAGAAACAGATGGGAGAAAAATGTAAGGGAAGATTTAAAAGAACTAGGACATGATTACTTAAACTGGATGGAGGATGCACAGGATAGAGATGTGTGGCGGTCTCGGGTTAGTGAGGCAATGAACTTTCGAGTTCGAACTGCTAATCTATAATAATAATAATTAGAGTGCATAAAAGATTTCCAAAATATTAAGGATTGACACGTATACCGAAAATTAAAATTTAATAATCCATCGAAACATAAAAAATAATGTAAATTACAGTACGGTAAGAAACTTCAGTCTCACATGTACATACATTACTAATATTAAGCATGTGATAGAAATATTTTTGATGCGTAAACATCTTAGACCTCGATCTGGGGAGTCGCGCCTGATTCAAATGAAACCACGACTAGAAAGTGTAACGCAGCCCTCTGACACACGCGCTGTGTCTCATGCCATAGAACGGAGGCTTGCCACCCCCCCCCCCCCTCTCTCTCTCGAACGAACGAACGAACGAATAATAATTGTTTGAACAATTGTAAATTATTTACAAACAGGAGAATAATATGCTCTGTCTAATTTGAAAAAAAGAAACAATTTTCAATATTTTTCTTATAAGTTTTGAGTACTTAGACGTGTAATAATAATGATAAGTGTCATAATAATGAATTTTTCATAATAAAATTTCAATTTCTAATATTCTTCTTCATGAAATATTATTATTATTATTATACCATTAATCCATTTCCCTTTCGGGGTAGGCGTGACTTGCTCGGTTGGAAAAACTAGTGAGTAGGGATACAGGTATAAAGTAGGTCAGTATATGGATATAAGGTATATAGGTATATAGGTGTTAAGTATAGATGTTTTAGATTGATCTGGAATTCTCGTGTTATTTATTTAAATGCCACGTTCATTCCGCAACACTGCTCCGACCCAGGTTGCTGATCAATCTCTCTAGCGATCACCTCAAGTGAGGAGCCTCACAAGGTTGTTATGCATGGTTCCCCACTTGGGCCCATTAGAATCCAAGGTCTTTGTTCCAGGCATCATTCACTCCACTCACATTCTTTTTATAAACTATTTGTCGCCACACTTTTCTGTCCTGGCATACTTCTCTATCTTCCTTCACGTCCATGCATTTTTTCATGCAAGCTCTTGTGTTTCTATGGCTTCTTATATCTCTTCGGATTATTGTCTCATTCACAGATTCTAACCATTCTTTCGGCGGTCTACCTCTGGGCATTCTGCCATTTACTTTACCTTTATACACTTGCTTCGTCAGTCGTTCATCTTTCATCCTTTCAAGATGTCCGAACCACCTTAGCTGATTTCTTTCCCATATGTCAACTAGTGTGTCTCCTGTACCACATTCTTTGAGGATTGTCTCGTTTCGGACTTTGTCCATCAGTGTTTTCCCGCATATTATGCGCAGAGGTTTCATGCCGATCGCGTTGATTTTACTCCTGTCCTTTTCTTGACAGGTCCATGTCTCGCTATCGTATAGCACAGTCGGTACGAATATAGAATTATGTATGGCCATTTTAGCTTTTTTTTGATATGTTTTTATTTTTGAGGATGGACCCTGCTCTACCGATAACCTGCTTACCCTTATTTATGCGCCTATCTAATTCCCCATCTATTTTCCCGTCGTTAGTGAATAGACTACCTAGATATACGTATTTCTCAACTTGTTCTAATCTCTCATCATTTAGGACAATGTGCATATTGTTTTCTCACTTTTACCCTCAAACACCATGATTTTCGTTTTATTCGCGTTAATTTTGAGGCCCATGTTCTTCATGCTTGTATTAAGTTTATTCAACATTCTTTGCAAGTCCTCGACTGATTCTGCTATAACAATTTTGTAATCTGCGAAAGCTAATCCACGTACCTTGACGGTTTCGAGATCTACACCTTCTTCGTCGAAGAGGGCAGTTCTTAGACACTTATCCATGAATATGATAAATAGCCACGAGGACATAACGCATCCTTGCTTCACGCCTTGCATAATATCGAAACAGTCACTCAGTTTCCCATTTACCCTTACACTCGCTTTACTACCTGTATATATATTATATTGTTTTTATTGCTTGTAGAAGCCCTCCATTTACTCCATACTTTTTAAGGACTTCCCAAAGTTTACTTCTATTTACCGTGTTGAATGCTTTTTCTAGGTCAATAAATGCACAGAAAACTTTCTTTCCTACTCTCAAGCTTTTTTCTGTAATCTGTCTTAAGGCTGAATATCTGATCTGTACATGACCTACCTGGCATAAATCCACTTTGGACTTCCCATATCTTCTCTTCTGTAATTTCCATTACTCTACGGATAAGTATTTTTGAGTATATTTTATATATTGGTACAATAATCGCCTTTCTCCAATCGCCTGGGACTTCTCCTGTCTCGAAACATAAATTTATCAATTCGCACAACCTGTGAGGTATGTACTCGCCACCGTATTTAAGCATTTCAGCGATAATACTGTCTATACCAGCTGCCTTACCGTTTTTCAAGTTCTTAATTATATCTCTGACCTCAGTGACACAGACTTTTTCAATTGGGTTTTCTAATGCATTATGTTCTATGTCGTAGTTTTGTTGCTCTATATCTTCACCTCCTAATAGTTCTTTAAAAGAGTCTTTTAAAGCGTTTACTATCCCGTCTATATCATATAGCATTTCACCTTTGCTGTTCCTCATGCTAACAAACTCTGTACTTTTACTTCCCTTCATCTCTTTAAATAATAGTTTCATAATTCCTTCAAAGCAGTTTTTTATTTTGTTCTCTTCTTCTGTTCTGGTTTTCTCTTTACTCTTTCTGACTAGTCGTTTAATTTTCCTCTTTTTGTATCTGTAATCCTTTTTGAATCTATTTCTCTCCTCATCGCTAAGACCTGTCATGTTCAGCGTTTCATTCTGCGCTTCTCTTTTTTCTTTTTGGGCTGCCGCAATGTCATCGTTCCACCACGCATCGCCAGACTTTCTTCCTACCCTCGCCATACCACACACTTCAATCGCAGTTTTAACAATGGTATCCCGCAATAAAGCCCACGCGCCCTCTATATCTTTATTTCTTTCAAGCGGCTCCCAAATTGCCTTATCTATGCGTTCGTTTATCTTATTCTGAAAATCTATTTGCACTTCTGGTTTCTGTAAATTTTCGACCTTGATTCGCATTTGTTTTGTTTGTTTGGTTCTCTTTCTTCTCCATCCCCGCCCTAAGTTCATCTTGGAGACTAAAAGGTAATGATCAGTATTGCATTCGGCCCCCCTCATGACTCTTGTATCTGTAACTAGTTCCCTTAGCCTTTCATCTGCAATAACGAAGTCAATTATACTGCGGTTATTTCCTTTACACCAGGTGTAAGTATGAATCATTTTATGTCGAAACCAGGTATTTGTAATGAATAGGTCCTTCTATAAGCATGAGCTAACTAATTTTTCCCCGTTATAATTTTTTCTTGTTGGATCCCCAAAATTACCTAGCACCCCTCCTGTATCTGTATCCTGACGTTGGACGCCGACCCATCCGTTCATATCTCATAACAAAATTATTCTTTCACCTTGGTCGCAAGTACTTATTGTATCATTTAAAGTGTCCCAGAAGGCGTCCTTTACTTCCCTCGAATCGCTATCAACTGGTGCGTAGCACGCTATGATAAATAATCTTCTGATTCCTACCTTCATTCTAGCCCATAGCAATCTGGGTGATACAAAATAATGATCTATGAGATGTTGGCTTGCTTTTTCATTCATAATTAAACCGACCCCTTGACTACGATGTGATTCGCCATCTACTCCTGACCATATTTCACAACCGCCTTCCAACACCCCATTTTCTATGTTTATAAATTCGCGACCCTTTTTCTTCTTCTCAGGTACACGAAGAATGTCTAGTTTTCTTACGTGCATAGTTTCTCGTAGTTCTCTTATCTTAAGATCACTCACTCCTCTAGCATTCTAAACACCCAGTCTCCATTCATCGCCCGAAACTCGACCTTTACGTTTACCATGTGCATGCTTTTCGTCAATCCAAGTTTCAGTCCATTCCGAGGCTACTTTATTGTTTGTATTATTCATGTTCATATTGTACTCCCAACTATCACCTGTATGCGCGAGATTTGTTTTGCGAGTCGAAATCATGTCCGAATTTAGCAGTGATTTGTCATATGGTGGAGTCAAGCTGTAACGTCAGTCCTACCAAAACTTGTGTTACTGGGGTTGGGGGGCGGGTGTAAGGACATGAGAAAGGAAACCGAGAGTCTCAATAGGTTGGTGATTTATGCTGAGAAGGTCACCAGCCTTCAGCCGCGTTGTATTAGATAGGAGTTCATATGTTCCCATCTGCCGATTGCCGGCCTGCCTCTAAAACAAGAGCCAATAAGACTTTTTTTTAACTATACGCGGTTAAAAATTTTGTATGAAATATTTACAAAAATCCTTTGTAATCACTTCAAATTATTGACATCTATTAAAAATTTTGCTTCAGTAGATTTAGTATAATTTGGTATAAAAGAAAAGAAAAACTTATCGTTTAAGTAGATTCCGGGCGTCCACGGGGTATAATTGAATTGAAAGACAATTGATACACAATTTAAAGGAAAAATGATAAAACTTTAGAATAATTTGATATTTGTAATTTTTTCTTGGCAGTTTTTAGAGACACGTCTTGTTCGTTCAAAAAGAGGTCCGAAACTAATTCTGTTTTCTTTAAAAGGGCAATAGACGAGACACATGTTCAGATTTGGTCGCATTCGGAATTTAACCGTTGGAAAAACATCGAGTTCATGGAAGTTCTCAAAACAGGACTTAAAAATATCTTCGTTAGTTATTAAAGTAGTATGCAGAGTTGCCTTTCAAGTGATTTTTTGTAAACAAAATTCAGATTTAAATACATTAAAAAAATAAAATGAAGGAAGGTCAGAAATTCATGCAGTTTTTTTTTAAATCCCACACATTTTTTAATAAAACTCATTTCCACGACACCGCGGAGGTAGTATCATGGGATATTTCTTTATAAAATAAATTTGGTTGAATTTATTTTACAATTATTTTTAATTAATTTACAATTCAAATAACATTGTAACAATAAGTATGAGTATAAGTTTTCCAAGATTCTTGACAAAAGGTTCGAAATATTTTGTAAGATTTCAGACATTTCAAATTAAAATTTGAACAAAAAAAAAAAAACATTTTCAACCGAATAGTTTAATTTTCAGGCAAAGAGGTCAATTCGCAGCAAAAAATGTGATAATTGCTATTCCAATACAAAAAATTTATTTTAAATAAAAATCGAGTGAATTTAACTTTGAAGAAGTGAATTTTCAACAAAATAAATAAATTTTCAAGTAAAAACGATTTTTAGGCAAGAAAACAGGAAAATTACAACTAAATTATAATTTGAGGAAAAAAATAATTTTAATACAAAATAAAAATTTCGAATTATTATTTATTCTTTAAGTTATTTATTTTTAAGGATTTTTAAGGATTTAATTTAAACAAAAAATATAATATTTAACTAGACAGTTAAATTTTCAACTAAAAAATATGAACTTTCAACCAAAAAGCTGAATTTTCAACGAAAAATGTAATAATTGCCATTTTATTGAAAAAATTCTAATTCATAATTAGAAACAGTCGAAATCAACTTTCAACGAATGAAATTTCAACCAAATAAATAAATTTCAAATAAAAAAATTTTTAATGGAGAAAAAAATAAACATTCTACAAAATAAAAATTTAAGGTGAAAGATATTTTTGTATACAAAATAAAAATTTCGAATAACTGTTTATTTTTTAACTTTTTTTTGCTTATTTTAAGCTTATATAAATATAATTTTCATATAAGATTCTTGCCAACATTTCACAACAATTTTCAATATTTCAGATATGTCAAATAAAAATTTCAAAAAAATATAATTATCAACCAAACCCTATATGAGATATATTTATAATTTAATTCCTGAAATCTATTCCCTTAGGTCAAACATGGTACAAAAATGCCGTAAAATTCAAAAAAATGACCAATGATTTACAAGATTTTTTTTGATAAAAATCAATCTGTATCATATTCAAATAAAATTTAGAAATATTTCTAAAAGGTTTTATTTAAAAAAAATTTTTAAATCAATTTATATAGAGTACAGTTTTTGTTTGAAATTTAACGAAGGTTTTTTGTACCATGCTTGCCCCTATCAGGCCAGAATCAATAAAAAATATTCTGAAAATATTTTCATTACTTATTAAGATACTACAAAGACTTACCTTTAAAATGGTTTTTTTCCTTTAAAAATCATGAGATATTTCTTTATAAAATAAATTTTATCACATTTATTCTACAATTATTCACAATTAATTTCCAATTATACAGTTATTTCACAATTAAAATAAAATTGTAGCATACAGTAAAAATGTTGACAAATTTAATAAATTAAAAATAATTATTATTTATTGCCATTTTAACTTCACAATATTTAAAATCGATGGAAAAATAAAACATAAATAATGAAAAATGGAACCAGTTTAAAGTAATAGATATTATTAACCTATGTAATTTTAAAATCCCATACACAATATTCAATTTATGTGACGTGCGCCGCAGAAATGGGGCTTACTCTAAAAAAATCGAGATTGAGGTTTTTACACCTTTCGATAGTTTTTGAGTTGCCCTTTTTAATGAAACCATCGAAAAAAATTTCCGAGCGTTATTATTGTTAATAATTGAGTTGATAGGTACCCGAGAAATCGTGCTTTCGATCGAGAGCTCGAGATCCCGTGAAACACCTCCCACCACTCACCACTACATCTTCGCGTCTCATCTTTACCCCGTCCGTGAGCAACGCCGCTATATGTGGCAAGTGGAGAGGGAAGATTTCCTTAGTCTTCCCTGTCTCCCAAAAGTCGCGTCTATCGGGTCGACTTCGACCGCTCGTCCTGAAAAATCTCGCTTTCCAGAGTAAGCCCCCTTTCTTCGGCGCACGTCACATATTATTGAACTTTATAAACCTCCAGTGTCTTATAATGTATTCCCTGTGCAATCAGATGGTGTACAAAATTTCATATTAATTCCTGAAAGAAATAATCATTAAATATTCCAAGACTTCACCACATGTATTTGAAGTCTTTCAGGTGTGAATTTTTGAAAACAAAAATCAACCTAAACCTCCTAATAGCCAACGAAACCGAATCGTGAAGTCGGACGAGCTCGGCCCGAACCTCGGGTTCGTGCTCGTGCATTTTCGTCTTTACACTAGGATGGCCGAGTTGACCGTCGAGGAGAGAAACCGACCACGTGATGTAAAGGAATAAAGTGGGGGAACCCTTCTCCTTCATTCTTGGCTCGTTTTTCCTCTCGCCTTTTCTTAGGTCGTTTTTGCTCTCGCGCGTTTTTACTTCGCTTCTGCGTAGGTTTTCTTTTCGTTCGCTTTAGCTTTCAGCGTTTCATTTATGGATAAATGTCTGAGAATGGCCCTCTTCGACGAAGAGGTTTAGATCTCGAAACTGTGAAGGTCCGTGAGTTAGCTTTCGCAGATGACAAGATTGTCATGGCAGAATGAATCGAGGACTTGCAAAGAATGTTGAATAAACTTAATACAAGCATGAAGAACATGGGCCTCAAAATTAACGTAAATAAAACAAAAATCATAGTGTTTGAGGGAAAAAGTGAGAAAACAATGTGCAACATTGTCCTAAATGATGAGAAATTAGAACAAGTTGACAAGTACGTATATCTAGGTAGTCTATTCACTGACGACGGAAAAATAGATGGGGAATTAGATAGGCGCATAAATAAGGGTAAGCAGGTTATCGGTAAAGCAGGGTTCATCCTCACAAATAAAAGGATATCAAAAAAAGCTAAAATGGCCATACATAATTCTATATTCGTAGCGACTGTACTATACGGTAGCGAGACATGGAGCTGTCAAGAAAAGGACCGGAGTAAAATTAATGCGATTGGCATGAAACCTCTGCGCACAATGTTCGGTCATCTTGAAAGAATGAAAGATGAACGACTGAGCAAACAAGTGTACACCGAAAAAACGATATTCTCATATTGAGGGTGTCATATTCTTACAGGCATATTCTTAGTAATATCCTTAATGAAAGTAAGCTCGGAAGTAAGCGGAATTCTCAATTTAATAGTATCTTCTAAGCAAAGGGAGAAATACGCCTTGCTCTGTTCAATCATTTCTTTTAATGTTTTGTGCGACGTGCTTTCCGATCAGTTTTTTGAATTCGTAATAGGTGATAAGCTCGAAGAAATGTAGCCAATGCTAAGGATAAATCAAGTGCGCACATCCATCTCCTTCTCTTTACAGAAAATGTTAGAGTGAGAAAGGTCTGATGTCACATTGAGGTTGAATACCAGCGTGTCGCACCGAGAAACTTCTCTACATTATTTATTCGTTGACGTGTGACATCAAACTTTTCTCACTTTAACGTTCTCTGTGAAGGGAAAGAGATAGATTTAGAGATGTGCACATGCGATTTCGTGCGAGCTCGTCACTTATTATACAATTACTGCGACAGAATTCGGATGCAAATATTCTTAAACTTAGTGGGAATTCTTGGAATTAGAACACAATATATATTCTTGAGGTAGGAGGGCCTCTATCGTACATTAAGAATATCTGCTTTGCGCCTATTCAAGTTACAAATATTCTTAAACTTAGTGGGAAAGTATTAAAATTAGAATATCGTTTTTTCGATGTATAATGGTAAAGTAAATGGTAGAATGCCCAGAGGTAGACCGCCGAAAGAATGGTTAGAATCTGTGAATGATACACTAATCCGAAGAGATATGAGAAGCCATAGAAACATGAGAGCTTGCATGAAAAAAATGCATGGATGTGAAGGAAGCTAGAGTAGTATGCCAGGACAGAAGAGTGTGGCAACAAATAATTTATAAAAAGAATTTGAGTAGAGTAAATGACGCCAGAAACAAAGACCTTAGATACCAATGGGCCCAAGTGGGGAACCACTTATAACAATTTTGTGAGGCTCTTCACTTGGGGTGATCGCTAGAGAGATTGATCAGAAACCTGGGTCGGAGCAGTGTTGCGGAACGAACGTGTCATTTGAATAAATTACACGAGAATTCTAGATCAATCAAAAATATCTATACGTTACACTTATATACCTATCTACCTTATAAATATACACCCATCTACACACTACTATTTTCCAACCGAGCAAGTCACGTCTACTCCGAAAGGGAAATGACTTAATGGTATAATAATAATAATTGTAATCAAAATTCAGCCTATTCGTTAAAAATAACCAAAATATGAATTTGTAAAGCAATCTAGAAAAAGAGCCTTCAGAAAGACATACTTAGTTGACTCCGTGAACAAATTGTGCCTATTCCTTGAAAAATAGCCAAGCTCTGGATATGTTTATGAAAATTGTTGAAATAATTGATAATTATGTAAATTTTGAAGTATCATATATAGGAAGAGTTATTTGAAAAACATTTTTTATTGATTCCGTAAAAAAATTGAGCCTATTCGTTGAAAAATGATCAAACTCTTAATTTGTTTATCAACATTGTTTAAATAATAATTAATTATGTGAAATTTACAGACCATTATATAATAAAAGTCAACCGAATGATATTGTTACCTAATTCTGTAAACAATAGAGCATATTTTTTGAAAAATAGCCAAACTCTTAATTTTGTAATCGAAATTGTTTGAATAATTAATAATTCTTGTAAATTTATGGAGTAAATTAGAAAAAGAGTAATCAGAAAGACATTCTTAGGCACCTCCGTAAAAAAATTGTGCATATTCCTTGAAAAATACCCCAACTCTGAATATGTTTATGAAAACTGTTCGAATTATTAACAATTATTATAAATATGAAAAGTTTCGTCGAAAGCAGTTATTGAAAATACATTCTAACAAATTGGGCCTATTCTTTCAGAAATAGCCAAACTCTTAATTTTTTAATTAAAATTGTTGGAATAATTGATAAATCTTGTAAATTTTCAGAACAATATAGAAAAAAGTCATCTGAAATATATTCTTATTTAATTATGTTAAAATTGAACCTACTTCAAGAAAATAGCCAAACTCTGAAAAAGTTTATGAAAATTGTTTGAATAAATGATAATTATTGTAAATTTTCCAAGTACCGTAGAAAAGAGTTATTGGGAATACATTCTTGGTGATTCCGTAAACAAACTGAGCCTGTTCATTGCGAAATGGCCGAACTCTTAATTTGTTGAAATAATTAATAATTAATGTAAATTTGCAAAGCATCACAGAAATAGTCATCAGAAAGATATTCTAAGTTAATTCTTCGAAAAAGTTAAGCCTATTCGTTGAAAAATAGCCAAATTCTGAATTTTGTATGAAAATTATTTAAATTGTTAATAATTATTGTAAATTTACAAAGCAACATATAAAAGAGTCATCGGAAAGATATTCTTATTTGACTCCGTGAACAAATTGTGCCTATTCTTTGAAAAATAGCAAACCTTGAATATTTTTATGAAGATTGTTGAAATAATTAATAATTATTGTATATTTGCAAAGAATCGCAGAAAAAAGTTATTCGAATTACATTATTTCTTGATACCCTGAACTAATTTATCCTATTCGTTGAAAAAAGGCCAAGCTCATATTTTGTTCATGAAAATTGTTTAAATGATTAATAATTCTTTGAAATTTGCAAAACATTAAATAAAAAAGTCATCTGAATGATATTCTTGGTTAATTCTATAAAAAAATGTAGCCTATTCGTTGAAAATAGCCAAAATCTTAATTTGTAAAGAAACATAGAAAAAGAGTCTTCAGAAAGACATACTTTCTGACTCCGTAAACAAATTGTGTCTATTCCTTGAAAAATAGCTAAACTCTGGATATGTTGATGAACATGTTTAAATAATTGATAATTATTGTAAATTTTCGAAGTATTAAACATAGGAAAGTATTATTTGAAAAACATTTTTTATTGATTCCGTAAACAAATTGAACCTACTCGTTGAAAAATGGTCAAAATCTTAATTTTTTTATCAGCATTGTTTCAATAATAATTAATTCTTTAAAATTTGCAGGGCGTTATATAATAAAAGTCATCGAAAAAATATTTTTATCTAATTCTGTAAACAATTGAGCCTATTCGTTGAAAAATTGCCAAAATCTAAATGTTCAAATCGAAATTGTTTGAATAATTAATAATTATCGAAATTTGCAAAGTACCGTATAAAAGAGTTATTGGAAATACATTCTTGGTGATCCCGTAAACAAATTGAGCCCATTCATTGAAAAATTGCCGAACTCTTAATTTGTTGAATTAATTAATGGTTTTTGTAAATTTGAGAAGCATCGTAGAAAAAGTCTTCGTAAAGATATTCTTAGTTAATTTTTCAAAAAAATTGAGTCAATTCGTTGAAAAATAGCCAAATTCTGAATTTTGTTTGAAAATTGTTTGATTTGTGAATAATTACTGTAAATTTACAAAGCAACATGTAAAAGATTCATCGGAAAGATATATTCTTAGTTGACTCCGTATACAAATTGTGCCTATTCTTTGAAAAATAGCCAAACTTTGAATATTTTTATGAAAATTGTTGAAATAATTAATAATCATTGTATATTTACAATGTACCGTAGAAAAGAGTTACTGGAAATACATTCTTTCTTGATACCCTAAACTAATTGATCCTATTCGTTGAAAAAAACGCCAAGGTCTTCATTCGTTTAGGAAAATTATTTAAAAAATTAATAATTCTTGGAAATTTGCAAAGCATCAGAAAAAAAGTCATCGCAAAGATATTCTTACTTAATTCTGTAAAAAAATTAGCCTATTTGTTGACCAATACCAAAAACTCTATTCGTGGAAAAATGGCCAAACTTTGAATTTCTTTATGAAAATTATTTAAATAAATTATAATTCTTGGGCATGTACCAAGCATAGAAAAAAATCACCGGAAAGATATTCTTAGTTGACTCTCTTTTCTTTAAAGATAAATGAGCCAAGGATAAACACTTTTGTTAAATTCTCTAAACTTCTTTAAATTGAAAAAATAATTAAAATGTTGAGGTTTTGTAATAAAAATAGCACAGATGAATTCATATTTTCAATTGTTTAAGGTTGCAATAATAGTTACAATTAGAAGGACGTTATATTTTTTGAAAACGTAACTGAAAGTTAAATAAAATAAAATTATGAACGTTCATAATTTTTTATTGTTAGTTAGAATTAGAAGGATATAATTGTCTCTGAAAATGTAAATGCAAGTAAAATAAAACTAAGAATGAAATCATATTTTCAATTGAGTAATATTTCAAAAATAGTTTAAATTTGAAAGAAGTCACAGTCCTCGAAAATGTAACCAACATAAAAATAAAATGAATTTCTAAATATTCATAAATTTGAGGCTATATAATTGTAAAAAGAAATATTAATAGTTGAGTTAAAACATTAATTAAAATTGTAATTTTTTCTTTACAAATAATTAGCCTAGGTTGAAATCATTTTGAGTTGCTTAAGATTTCAAAAATAGTTTAATTTTGAAAAAAGGCATAGACGTAGAAGGTGTAATAAAAATAAACTAGCTGTGAATTCGATCTCGAGTGTTTCCACTTTGTTTGTATTTATAATTATATGGTGCTCATTTCACGAGCACTTTGCTTCCCGATAGCAAATGTATTTGCTTCCTCATAGAGGAAGCATCAGTTATTTTTTTCAATAATAGGCAAACCGAAGTCTTCATTTTGCTCAATTTAAAAATAGAAATTTACCAAAAATGAAAAATTACAGAATAATACAAAAATCTTTTAAATAACAAGACAAATCAGACAAATCAAATCTTGGGTTCGAAATAATAATTTTTTGAGCTGGAAAAGGGAAAGGAAAAGTTCTGTCGCACCCTATCCCTTTCCCAGCTTTACGATTTCTTCACAAAACTTGTCATAATATTACTCTATTTGAAAATTTATGATCAAAAAGTCTTTTCTATTCATGCATCAACTTTAAATTATGTCGATGAAAAAATTTTTTCTGTTTGAACCTGATGATTCAGATATTATAAATGAACAGAAATTCCCTGATCTTCAATAAAGTGTATTATTATTATTATAGCTCAATCAATTTGCCTTGAATCAAGAGATTTTTTCCGTTCTTGCATCAACTTTGAATTATGCTAATGAAAAAAGTTTTACTATAAAAAACCGTATTTTCAAATATTATGTATTACCATAGCTTCCTTACTGTTCAATAAAATTCATTATTATTATAGGTCAATCGATTCGACTCGAATCAACACATCTTTTCTGTTTTTACATCAACTTTAAATTATGTTAATGAAAAAAGTTTTACTATAAGAAACCGATTTTCAAAATATATAAATTACCATAACTTCCCCACTCTTCAATAAAATGTATTAATATTATAGGTCAATCGATTCGTCCCGAACCAAGGAATCTTTTATATTCTTGCATCAACTCTGAATTATGCTAAAGAAAAAAGTTTTACTATAAAAAACCGATTTTAAAAATATGTAAATTACCATAACTTCCCTACTCTTCAATAAAATGTATTAATATTATAGGTCAATCGATTCGTCCCGAACCAAGGCATCTTTTATATTCTTGCGTCAACTTTGAATTATGCGAATGAAAAAAGTTTTGCTATAAAAAACCGATTTTTAAAATATTATTGAGTGCTAGAAAAAAAATGCATTAAATATTTTTTGAAATCCTTCGGTCAGTTTCAAGATATTAGTGAGGAAAATAAGCTCTCCAAATTTCATCAATTTATCTGCAACCGTTTTCTAGTTATCGTGTTCACAAAAAAGCGTGACATCCACACATCCACACATCCATACATCCACACATCCATACATCCACACATCCATACATCCACATTTCCACACACACACACATCCGGACAATTGCTTAGAACATTGTATTAGACATTTTTAAATTAGGGAGGGTTCAATAAAATGAATTTAAAAAATTTGAAAAATGTCACCATTACAAAGCTTCCTCTATGAGGAAGCAAAATAAAATGAATTGCTAAATATTCACAATTTTCCGTAATTTATAGTTATAATAAAAAAAGTTTTAACTTGTAGTTGAAATTGTGATTTTTTTAATTTGCTTGAAAGCTACCTAAATTAAAAAAAAATTTTAAAAACACAGTATGAATTAATTTAAATGTTCTAATATTACATCACAGTAAAAATTAGGGAAAAATATATTGCATGTGAAAAATTATTTCAGAAAATCTTAAAAAAGCAAAATATTATTTTATTGAAGACATTATTAAAGTACTGGAAGCAATTAACAGAAAGAAAAAAGACTGAAATTAATGAAAACAAAAGTTTTTACCATTATTAAACTTTGTACAGGTTTTTTAATTCTTATTAGGTATATTGTGCATATATTTTCTTATGAAAATGAATTTGTTTAAAATCTTCAAATGGTTTTGATTTTAATATTATAGTTCAGATAGAAAAGTTGTGCTTATTATTAAAAAGGTTATAGCTGCATGTATGTTTTTATGCAAGCTAAAAAATAGCCAAAGTCCGAATTTCTTTATGAAAATTGTTTAAATCATTAATAATTATTGTACATTTACGGAGAAGCATAGAAAAGAGGCATCGAAAAGGCATCCTAAGTTGATTCCGTAAACAAATTAAGCCTATTTGTTGAAAAATGGCCAAAATCTTAATTTGTTTATGAAAATTGTTTGAGTAATTGACGAATATTGGAAATTTGCAAAGAATCATAGAAAAAAATTTGCGGAAAGATATTCTTAGGTAATTAGGTAAAAAAATTGAGCGTATTTGTTGAAAAATAGCCAAACTCTGTATTTGTTTATGGAAATTGTTTAAATAATTGATTATTCTTGTACATTTTCAAAGTATAATATCGAACAGTCACTGGAAAAGCATTCTTAGTTGATTTCGTTAAAAAAATTAAGCCTTTTCGTTGAAAAATAACCAAACTCTGAATTTCCTTACAAAAATGGTTTCAATAAATAAATCATAGTTCTTTGGAATTTGTAAATTACTATAGAAAAGAGTCATCGCAAATACATTCTCAGTTAAATCTGTGAAAAAATTGAGCCTATTCGTTGAAAAACAAAATTTATTATAAAAAAATCTTAGTTTTAAATAATTAATAATTCTTGGGAATTTGCGAAAAATCATGAAAAAAACTCATCGAAAAGACTTCCGTGAACAAATTGAGCTCATTCGTTAAAAAATAGAAAACTCTGAATTTCCTCACATAAATTGTTTAAATAAATCATAATTATTGTGAATTTGTGAAGCACTGTAGCAAAGAGTCACCGCAAAGACATTCTCAGTTAATTCTGTAAAAACATTGGCCTATTCGTTGAAAAAAAAAATTTATTGTAAAAAAAATCTTAGTTTTAAATAAATGATTCTTGGGAATTTGCAAAACATCATAAAAACAACTCATCTTAATGATATTCTTAGTTGATTCCATGAACAAATTAAGTATATTCGTTGAAAAATAGAAAAACTATGAATTTGTTCATAAAAATTGTTCAAATAATTAAAAATGCTTCCAAATTTGCTAAGTATCATATCAAAAAGTCACCGGAAAAGCATTCTACACTGTTAAAAAAATCTGTATGAGATTTAATATACATGTGTGTGAAGCAAATATGCACTACCGCTACTGAAATCTAACATACATGGGTGTAGTGAATTTAATATACATGTGTATTAAATTTAATATACTGGTCGGTATAGCAGTGTGCATGAAAACTCAAAGTGCTTTCATTTCTATAAATCCTATCAAATATTCGCAATTAAATTAATAACCTAGAATTAGTCGACTGAATTATTATTTATGATGAAAGTGCGACGTACGGGTGGAACTTTTTCCAAAATCCAGTCTAAATAGTAGAAATTTAATGCTAGTACAGTTGATTGTAGGTTAGGTCTGTTAGTTGTTTGCTTAATGGATCTTTTCGACTAAAAATCCAGTCATATTTTTGATTAACTGGAAGAAGGTATCATGTTTTATTATTTAGAGTCAAAAATTCATCTTGAACTTATTTTAAATTTGTGTTAAATGGAATTATCTGATTTTTCTTGTAAGTGATTAACATGAATGTATATGAAATTTAATATACGCGCTCTTAATGACGATTTAATATGATTGATATATGAATTTTAATACACATGGTTATATTAAATTTAATATTATTTTTAACAGTGTAGTTCATTTCGTTAAAAAAAATTAACCCTGTTCGTTGATAAATAGCCAAAAACTATGATTTTTGTTTATGAAAATTGTTTAAATAATTAAAAATGCTTCCAAATTTGCTAAGTATCATATTGGTTTTTGAAGAAAAAGTTAACGAAATTTATTATAAAAAATCAAAACACACAAATTTTCCGAAATGTCAAAAGCTTTAATTAAAAAATGAACGTTACTCAAAATTTGAAAATTTTCAAAGATTTTGAAATGTTAATGAATTATGACTGAAACGTTAAATCAAAAATGAAATTTTCAAAATATGAATAAAATATGAAAAATGTTAATGAAAAGCCTTCTTTTTAAAAAATGTGTCAAATGAATCGCATATATAATTACGATAAGTGCCAAATTTTCTGGAACTGCGATTTTCGGGCAGCAGTCTCCGTTGCTCACTCGAGACCTGACATTGTCAAGACTTCGAGAAACGAACTATATTCGTGATCGAATTCTCGGCTCCGTCCGAATACAACATCACTGCAAAGGAGAAAGGAAAAGAGGAGAGGTATCAAGACCTTGAAACAGAGCTGCAACGACTGTACCCAAAATATTCGGTGCGAGTAATTGTCCTTGTGATAGGTGCTCTCGGAGGTGCGAAACTATCACTGGTTCGAAACCTTAAAGCCATACCCGCGTGCCAAAAATATGCCAAGGCACTTGCGAGTTGGATGCAGAAAGCTGTCATCCTTGGGTCACTTCGCGTCCTCAAGACACACGAGGGTTTCGCCGGCCTGTCGTTGTGATTTCGTCGTGCCCTGTGACCACCCATCTCACGGTCGTGAGACGTGGCCATAGGTGTGATTTACCGCGGTTCTACTGGGGGCTATTGGCATTTTGTAGATGGCATTTGCTCTCAGTGGGACCCTGCGGTGGTTGGTTGAATCTTTTTTTAAATTATATATATATATATATATATATATATATATATATTCGGTTTCGATTCCCTTGGAATAGAACCGACGGGCTTATGACAAAGCCACCGAACGCGTCCTCGGGTTGCGGATAGAGGGTCCCCGTACCAAGGGTTTCTGCTGAATATGGATACAATAATTAATAAGCAGTCGCGGACAATTGTCCAGGGATGGTCCCGAAGGAATAACCCCTAAGCGAAGGTGTGAGAACCGTGCCGAAAGCTGCATGGCACCTGGGTGAGGTGTCTTTAACGGTGACTCTGGGATATCGGGCGATGTCTCAGAGTAATAGCCTTATCCTTGCACGCGGGGCTCTACAAGGATTGACGAACCCTTTCCCTAGATGCTCGTGGGAACAACAATGAAACCAACAAACCACCAAAATGTTGTAGATGCGGTTCAAAACGATCGAACGCGCAGAGCACCCGACAATGGATCGGCAAACAATGCCGATCATCCTAGAGTTCGGGGTGCTGAAAATAATTTAGATGAAAACACAGCGACGAACCGGCGAAACGCCCACATTGAGTGGACGGATCAACTTAAGAATGATGTGCTAGACTGCTACGATGCCAGTATTGTCCCTGTTCGTGGAGGCTTTATGGCGCGTATGCATACTCTGTGGTGCCAGAAACACCCAGAGCTTCAACACGTTTCGCATCAGTCTTTGCGAAATCAAGCCGACTACCTCCGCAAAAATGGATATGTACGCGGAGCGCTTCCTCAACCGCTGCTTGAACAAGCTGCAGACGAAGATGAAACGACATTAAGACCAACCGCAGAAAGTAGGCACCTTCTTGAAGATGATGGCAATTTCAGTACAAGGAGGAACATCAACATGCAAGTTCCTCTTAAGCCCCAAGATCTGGCTGAAATGGATGCCTCCCTTCGTGGAGATATCTCGCAAGAGTCCGACCTCTGGACTATCAATTGCTCAGTTTATGGTGCTGCGAGAGCTTTGGCTGATTCAAATCGAAGGCTCAAACCGACGATGGATCAAAAGACAAGAAGACGCTTGCATCAACTGAACAAGAAAATTGGATGGGCAAGACAGAATGCGTCCCGTGTTCAATGTGTGATTGACTACATAACATCTGGTAGACCGTTCACGGAAAGGGTTCGAAAGTTCGCCCAAGAACTAAGGACCTTGAATCACACACTAAACAAGTCAAAGCTGCTGACAATCAATCAGCATATTGTTGACAAAATAAGGCTGTTATCTGACGCAAGGAGGAGGATACAGAAGAGGGAGAGATGGATCAGAGAGAATCAACAGTTTCTCGCTGACCCATCGCGCCTCTTCAGTGATCCCCCTGTTTTTGTAGAAAATCCACCCAAGCCCAAGGAGGTAGAGACTTTTTGGAGAGAGGTGTACAAGATCCCGAAAACAGTAGAGTTGAAGGAAGATACTGACAATATCATTCGCTTCAAGGAGTTTTGCGACAGCCTCATAAAATCTGAGGAGGAGTGCCCATCAGTCAATGCCGAAGAGGTGAAAAAAGCACTTAGAGGCACGAAGAACTTTTCCGGTGCTGGACCAGATTGTATCAAGAACTTTTGGTGGAAGAAGTTTACTTCTACACACCAACATTTGGCCCGCATATTCACCTCATATTTAAAGTCGGAGATGCCCATTCCGCAGTGGCTAGTGTTAGGACGCACTATACTCCTACCGAAAAAAGGCGACTTGTCCAAACCAGAGAATTACAGGCCAATAACTTGTTTGAACACACTGTATAAGATTTTTACAGCTATCCTAAACAACAGGATTGTTCGACGAATTGAGCCTGTATGGCGAGAGATGTACGAACGACGTGGCTCGAAAAAAGGTGTAGCAGGCTGTCGAGAGAACCTGCTGATTGACAGGTGTGTCTGTAAAGACGCTACAGTCCATCAGCGCGTCCTGTCAATGGCCTGGATTGACTACCGGAAAGCTTTTGATTCAACCTCTCATAGACTTATCATCTGTCTGTTGGAAAGCTTGAAGGTACATCCACACATAGTGAGATGCATAGAGAGATTGATGCCTCTTTGGAAAACTAGATTTACCATCTCATCTAGGAATTATCGTCTGACGACGAACAACGTCACCTTCCAGAGGGGCGTCTTTCAAGGGGATAGTATGAGCCCTTTGCTTTTTTGCATCACACTTTTGCCTCTATCTCTTGCACTACGAAATTCTCCTGGATACCTCTGTGGCGACACTAATCAGCGTGAGCATAAGGTCACTCATGTATTCTATATGGATGACCTGAAGATCTATGCCGCTGGTAAAAGCAAACTTCAAACTGCTTTAAATATCGTCAAGAACTACACAGGAGAGATTGGGATGGACTTTGGTTTGGACAAGTGTGCCAAAATTCATTTGAAGAAAGGAAAGATTACTGGCGTTCCCAAGGACCCTGAGCTTGTGGATATAAGTGTTATTAGACATCTTAACACTGGAGAGACCTATACGTACCTGGGCGTGCCTCAAAGCCGCATTCAGGTCGTAACATCAGTGAAGGAGTCTCTCCGAAGCAGATACAAGCATCTTCTTCGACAGATTTGGTCTTCCAATCTGTCGGCGTTGAACAAGGTATCTGCGACTAACATGCTTGCCGTCCCGGTTCTACTCTACTCGTTTGGGGTGGTTCAATGGACGAAGAACGAGCTTAAGGCCCTTGATGTCACCACGCGTAAGATCATGCATATGCATAAAAGCTTGCATATCAATTCGTCAGTTCCGCGATTATACATTTCACGCCAGCAAGGCGGACGCGGATTTCTGAATCTCCAGTGTCTTCATAACCGAATTGTTTTGAGTACAGCTTACATCGTTGCGAATGGCAGAGATCCTCTCCTAAAGATGGTCAGAAACCATGAGATGATTGGCGAAGGGGCGTTCCTTTACAAAGCCGCGGAGCAAGCTGCTGAGACCCTTGGCCTGAATTTTAACATTAGAAGTGAGGAAAGTGCATTACTCCATCTAGATGCTTCACGTCTAAAAGCCGAAGTAAAGAAAGCAGAGGTTGGAAAATTTCACCAAGAGCTACTCGAAAAGCAAATGCACGGAAACTTTCACAGAAATGTAGAAAAACAGTCCTTGTCGAAGGAGCAAACTTTCGCTTTCCTCAAATCATCAGGGCTCAATTCAGGTACAGAGGGCTTTATTTTCGCATGCCAGGACGGTGTAATCTCCACCTTAGCATACCGCGCCCGCATTTTATGTCAAGAAGTTCCCAGTGATAGGTGCAGAGCGTGTCATGCACACGCTGAGTACCTAGAACATATACTATCGGGGTGTCCGACCCACGCAGGAACAACGTATATCTATAGACATAATGCGGCCCTAAGAGTACTTTATTACCACCTTTGTCGCTCTTACGGTGTTGGTCGCGACCCTGCCCTGCCGAACGCTCCAAGGGATATAGAGTCAATTGTCCGAAACGAGAAGTGCCAGATTTTCTGGAACTACGATTTTCGGGCAGCAGTCTCCGTTGCGCACTCGAGGCCTGACATTGTTCTCCAAGACTTCGAGAAACGAACTATATTCGTGATCGAATTCTCGGCTCCATCCGAATACAACATCACTGCAAAGGAGAAAGAGAAAGAGGAGAGATATCAAGACCTTAAAAGAGAGCTGCGTCGACTGTACCCAAAATATTCGGTAAGAGTAATTGTTCTTGTGATAGGTGCTCTCGGAGGTGTGAAATTATCGCTGGTTCGTAACCTTAAAGCCATACCCGCGTGCCAAAAATATGCCAAGGCTCTTGCGAGATGGATGCAGAAAGCTGTCATCCTTGGGTCGCTTCGTGTCCTCAAGACACACGAGGGTTTCGCCGGCCTGTCGTTGTGATTTCGTCGTGCCCTGTGACCACC
>CAKNXH010001830.1:17050-31892 GCA_932178445.1 Andricus quercusramuli | reverse complement strand
GTACCGAATATTTTGGGTACAGTCGTTGCAGCTCTCTTTTAAGGTCTTGATACCTCTCCTCTTTTTCTTTCTCCTTTGCAGTGATATTGTATTCGGACGGAGCCGAGAATTCGATCACGAATATAGTTCGTTTCTCGAAGTCTTGGAGAACAATGTCAGGCCTCGAGTGCGCAACGGAGACTGCTGCCCGAAAATCATAGTTCCAGAAAATCTGGCACTTCTCGTTTCGGACAATTGACTCTATATCCCTTGGAGCGTTCGGCAGGGCAGGGTCGCGACCAACACCATAAGAGCGACAAAGGTGGTAATAAAGTACTCTTAGGGCCGCGTTATGTCTATAGATATACGTTGTTCCTGCGTGGGTTGGACACCCCGATAGTATGTGTTCTAGGTACTCAGCGTGTGCATGACACGCTCTGCACCTATCACTGGGAACTTCTTGACATAAAATGCGGTGACGGTATGCTAAGGTGGAGATGACACCGTCCTGGCATGCGAAAATAAAGCCCTCTCTCTATATATGTATATATAATCAGGTTTTCCACAAAACTTCATTTTCAAAATTCCCTGGCCATTAATAAGACCACAATTGTGAACTTGTAACTTTATTTGCATATAGAATGTTTTATAATAGGATTGAAGCAAATTTGGATTTATACATTTTCAGCTTATATAGGCTGCCACAGTCTAATTTTCTTTAAAAAAATTGAAAGAGTGACATATTTAAACAAAAAGATTGACCAAAAGCGATAAATTCCCAACCCAAAAAGTGACTAACAGTGACATATATGATTATTATTCCAGGTAAATTTTAACATTTTAATAATAAATTACATACTTTTTACTCTTTCAAAATTCCCTGAAATATTTCAAATTCTTTGGAAGCTTTTAAAATCACTTGAAACTTTGTGAGGTTCTTGAAAATCCCCCAACATTTTGAAAAATACCCTCAGATAATTTTGAAAATGTTTTGAAAATACATTAAGTATTTCAAATCCTTTGAATTAATTGGAAATTCCTTGGAATCTTTTAAGACATCCTAAAATATTTCAAATTCTTTCAAGTCTTTGATAATTTCTTGAAATATTTGACAATCTTTTAGAAATCATACGAAATCCATGAATTCTTGTGAATAAATAGTTAGAAATCTATCGAAATATTATAATATCCCTTGAAGTTACATGAAATCTGAGGATATAACCTGAAATCCTGGGAATTTTATCAAAATACCTTGTGAGCTTCCAAAATCCCTTAAAATCATTGAAATCCTCGGAAATCTTACAAAATCAGTTGAGATTTTTTAATTTTTTAAATTTTAATTATCCAACAGTCATTGAACAATTACAGGATAACTTATCTTAAGAATTAAGTAAGAATAGTAATAATAATAATCGGAGGTAAATAAGCTTAAAAATAATTAGTTGAAGAAAATATAAGTAGGGCTAGACATAAGCCTCAATAGCTGTTCGTAGATTACTTAATGACATATGAAATAAATCAAGCGACGCATTAGATTTAAAAAAAATTATTAGTCATCGCACACATTTTATTTATAGGCGTCTTACATTGAGCTAAGTTTCTGACGTAGAATGGTAGTGTTGTTGAACGAGAATCATATCGGGGTACTGCCCATGGAATTTGTGATGATAAATGTGGACAGTCAATGTAACCCTTTATTAGTTTTAAAAAGAAAATCATAGTTTGTACATTTCTACGATCTTTCGATGTACACATGTCAAACTTATCACAGAGTTCGATATAATCTGATCCCGGGGGCAAAGTTTGGCCATTAACCTTCCAGTTAAGAAATTTCTTTTGACATCTATCAATAGAGTCACAGAGGTATTTCACAGATGGTTGCCAAATTACAGTTCCATATTCTAGTTGAGATCTAACAATCGTATAGAATAAAGTCCTAATCGCAAGGGGATTTTTGAACAATCAATAGGATATAAAAGTTTAGCATCATCAGCATAGAAAAGGATAAATACACTCAACACTATCTCAACGCCATTTATATATATAACAAACAGCATTGGACCAAGGTTAGAGCCCTGAGGGACCCCTGAGGTAGGGATAAAAGGCGCTGATGAATGTCCATTATATTGTACTATATGCTCTCGGCCAGCTAAGTAGGAATTTAGTAGTTTTTGAATTTTACCAGGCACGCCAAGTTTTTTTACTCTTTCAAGAATCTGAGTATGACTTATGCAGTCAAAGGCCAGATAAGATCACACAATGACATCTCCAAGACCTTTGAAAAATTTGGCAGAATGGCAATTGGTCTGTCATTTGTAACCTCTGATCTATTTCCTTTTTTAAAGACTGGACACATGCGCGCCTTCTTCCAAATATTAGGAAATACTCCAGTAGATAATGCAAGGTTCGAAATAAAATGAATGGGATCGACTAGGAAATCAGCACTTTTTTTATTAGACCTCCAGGAATTAGGTCAGTGCCGGCAGTGAGCTTGTTTGGTAATTTGCACATATTTGACAAAAATTGATCTTTGAGTATTTGGAAGTTATCTCCAAGGTAAGGACTACATACTTCAGATCTAGATGATTTGTAAACGCTTTTAAATAAATGTGCGAAAGAATCTACAATGGCTTGAGGAGTAGAGAGCTCAGTGCCTTCATACTGCATTATTCCTGGAATTCTAGAGGTTCTGTTTAAATTATTCATGTGCGACCACAATTTAGAAGGTGAATTTACAATATTATTTTCAATATTCGACTGATAAGATGCGTACAGTATATGGGCATTGGACTTAGTAGCTGCTCTAAGTTCCATAAAGGCGTTGAGGTAGTATTCATTGAGAGTACTTTTATACTTTTTCCTGTATTTTTCTTTGAGTTTTAGGTCGAGAATATGTTGCTTAGTAAACCAGGATGGATATTGATTATATCCTGACGGAGAACAAGTACCAATCTCCCTGTCTAGAATTTCATATAGAATAGTGTAAGATTTTTCTAGAGCTAAATTAACGTTATTTTCTAAATATGAAGTTGACCAATCAACCATGGCAAGACTAGAAGCGACACTAGAAAAATCATTGTTTTTGAACCTGTAGCGTTTAGTAGATTGGTTTAATGGCATTGTATGCCTTGAAGATAATTGAGGCAAGTGAGATTCAAATCGCAAGAACAGGGGAGGGTGATACTTGTCTACTGGCAGAACAGGGATATCACTAGAGGACACTTCGCAGGGAAAAGTTGCCAAAACAAGATCGAGGTATCTATGATTGATGTTGTGTATATCATTATATTGTGTCAGATTGTGAAGTTCCTGAAATGCAACAAGCAGTGCTGCTTTTCTATCTGGGATCTCCATGGTAACATAATTTTTAAGATCAGGCATATTAAAATCGCCAACAATTAATGCTTTACAATTCCAGATGGGATATAGAGATGACGTGGCTTCAAAGAAAGATTCGATTTCCTGAACTGTAGTATCTGGAGGGATATATGTAGCTATTATAATGAACGGCATATCCTCAATGATAGCTTTAATAGCCACAATATTAATTTTAGGTACGGCACTTATTATAGAGCTTACATCTATTGAACCGCTAACGATTCTTAACTTTGCGGCTATAAGCACACCCCCACCACTTCCATCCAGCCTGTCATCTCTGTAGACGTTAAAAAAATTTGAATAAAAAAATTTAGCAGAATGTACCTGAGGTTTTAGCCAAGTTTCGGAAAAGATAAAAACATCGTAATTAAAAATTTCTGGAGATGTAACTAACAACCCCGCACATTTTGGTAATATAAAGATATGTCATTTAACAAACTTACGTCAACTATATGTGTTTGAGCGATACCTGGAATAGATGCGTTTATTGAGTACTGTTGACTGCTTGCTGAGGTGTTGAATTGATTGTACGTGGCTTTGACAGAATAATTGTTGGTTCCCCTAGATGATCCACAATCTTCAAATGCTGCTCTCCACGAGCACGACTATTATTACCTACTCCCAAAGTAACGTTTTCACTGACATTAACGAATATTCACTTTTAATATGGATTTCAACTTTTAGGTTGTGTAAGTTTCCAGACAGATTCTGTAAAATTACAATGAGTATCTGAGTTGCTCGGAGTTCTTCAGAGTTCTTTGAACATGAGCAAAATATCTTTGACACGAGGCATAAGGGCCAACTTTAAAACTTTACAATTACTTGTACTTATACTCCGTTAAGAGCTGTGCAAGTTCCCCGCGTTATCAATTCTCAAATTTCAAGACGTGAGATTACGTTGAAAGAAGGAATTTTTAACAATTTCTGTAATTTTACCATTCTAAGTGGTACCATTTTTTAATTTTTTACAGTGTAGTTATTCATACAGTTTACATATTCAACTTTACTATTCTAAATAGTTATTGAAGCTACTTGTTCTTAGTAATCTTCCTTTTTACAATTTGAATTAGTAATGCTGACTTTAGGTTTTGTATATTTTGAGATCACAATCTCATTCAGTATCAAAAACTATTTGAATTGTTTCTTGTACAATGTGAACAAGTAAATTTCAAGTTAACAATACATAAGAGTGAATACATAAGAGTGAATTCGTTCGCTGCGCCGAACTTTACCAACTGATCCGCCTTTGCGTTGCCCTTGATCCCTGCGTGACCAGGGACCCATATGAGAGCCACTTTGTTTCTTTCTGCAAGTTAGTTTAATGCCTTTTTGCATTCCCAAACCAGTTCTGATGTTATGTCTGGTTTCCCTATTGCAGTTAGTGTCGCTTGGCTGTCCGAACAGATCGTGATCTGTCTGCCAGTAGCGTTTTCCTCTATTAGCTTTTCAGCACAGCGATGGACGGCCAGGACCTCCGCTTGAAAGACAGTAGCGTGTCGCCCAAGTGTGATCCCTATCCCTTTCCCTCTCTTGCTGTCATAAATTCCTGCTCCTGACCCTCCCGCTTCCCTGGAGCCATCCGTATACCAGATTTCCCCCTGGAGAAGCGGGTTACCATTTTATTTCCACAGATCCCTGCTTGGAATACAGACGCGGAAAGCTTTGGTGAAGTTGAAGCGTTTTGACATTTTATCTTGCCTCATCTGTAGAACCGGCAGTGTGCTGATATCACTCGGGAGTCTAGTGTGTTTAGTCCCCGGAGTCCATCTATTTGCTCTTATCAGGCGGCCCATCGCGTGAGCCGCTTTGGCGGTTATTGCAACATGTAGGGGTTCCTCACACAGCATGAATCCTATCGCCGCTGTGGACGTAGTCCTCATTGATCCAGTCAAACCCCTGAATGCTAGCGTTTGTAATCTTCGCAGCCTGTCCTGCATTGTTTTAAATTCCGCTCGTGGCCACCAGACCACGGCCGCGTGTAGGAGCCTGGGTTTTAAGACAGCAGAGTAGAGCTATGCAAGGATTTTAGGCCCTAGCCCCCACGTCAACCCAAAGGCTCTCGTGCACATCCAAAAAGTCGTGACAAATTTCCTGCATGGGGTCTCCAGGTGCTTTGCCCAGTCCAGCTTGCTATCTAGGATTACTCCTAGATATTCAACTGAATCTGAAAACATCAGCTTCCCACATACAGGAGCATCAGCTTTCGGAACTTTATAATTCCTCGTGAAAATTACTAGGTTGGTCTTTTCCGGATTTACCAAGAGTCCGGTGCTACCGCACCAGAGCTCTACGATGCGTAGCGCCGACCTTATAAGACCCATCAATGTTTCCAGATGAGCCCCCCTAACTAGGATTACAAAGTCGTCCGCATATCTTTGGGTATAGTACCCTTCTTTATTCAGCCTTCGGAGGAGGCCGTCCACTACGATTCACCACAGGAGAGGCGACAGGACACCACCCTGTGGGCAACCCCGCGGAGCTATCCCCCTTAGTAGGCCTTCATCCCATCTGGTTTCGAGTCTTCTTCGGCGTAGCATACTTCCTATCCAGCATACTAGTTGAACCGGCACGCCACATGTCCGAGCCTCTCGAAAGATGACTTGTGGAGGAGTATTGCTGAAGGCACCCTCTATATCCAAGAATGCACCCACAGCATACCCCTTTTGTTCCAATTGCTGCTCCAATTTTGCTACAACAGCATGAAGCGCAGTTTCTACCAAGCAGCCTGCCTGGAAAGCATGCTGCCCTCTATGCAGCGGGGAGGCCAAAAGCACCTCATCCCTAATGTATCTCTCGACCAGCTTCTCTAGCGTCTTCAGAATAAAGGACGTTAGGCTGATTGGTCGGAAATCTTTGGCAGCAGTGTAACCCTCCCTCCTAGGTTTAGGTATGAAGGCCACTCTGCCATCCTTCCATGCCGATGACACGTGTTTAAGGGCTATACTTGCCCTAAATAATTTCGTCAGAGGAGGGACGACCAAATCCATGCTTTTTTGTAAAAGCGCTGGATAAATTTCATCCGCCCCTGGTGATTTAGAGGGGCAAAAGGACCCTACGGCCCATTCCACCTTTTCGTAATCAGCGACCTTAGCGGCGAAGCTCCAGTCAGCCCTCTCCACTCCCTGGCCCCGGTCTTCCTCCTCTTGGTCGGTTCCGATTCGCTGAAAACTCGGGAAGTGAAGTTCCATCAGGTGATTCAGCGTTGCTTCTTCATCTTCGGCAAACTCACCATTATCAAGCCTTATGAGCCCGAGGCGAGCTTCCGGATTTTTCGCTAGGATCTTGTGGAGCTTCGCTATTTCCGGAATGTTTTTCGATTCCTCGCAGAAGCCCCTCCAGTCTTCCTGCTTATATTTCCTTATATTTTTATTGTATTCGCACTAGGCCTTCTTATAGATGTCCTAGTCCGAAGGCAATTTAGTTCTATTTGCCCTATTGCACAACATTCTTGTCTTGCTACCGAGTCTCTCCAAGAGGGCGTTTCACCATTTTGCTCCCTTCCTAGACTTGATAGTGCTTGTAGGGCAATTGTTCTCATATGACGTTGTCAGAGCCCTTTGCAGAAAATCCGCGGCGTGCTCCAACTCATCAATGGTACCATAGCTTGTGGGGAATTCCGCAAGCCTCCCTTCGAGTTCCTCTTTATATGACTCCCAAAATGTATTTCTGGGGTTTCTGATATTAGAAACCACCGGTTTTCCTACGGTTATTCGGAACACTATGTGTTTGTGGTTCGAAAGAGACTCCTAATCGGAGACTCTCCAATCCACTGCCCTGCTCCTCAGTGCACCTGAACATAGAGTCAAATCGAGAACATCACTCCTGTTTTTAGTCTGGAATGTAGGAGTATCACCCCGATTCAGAATCTCCAGCTCTGTGCCTGCTATGTATTCAATCAAATCTCTCCCTCTGTCATTGATGTTTGTGCTTCCCCACACCGTGTGGTGAGAGTTAGCATCACAGCCCAGCAGAAGAGGAACCTTCTTCTCCTGACAATACCGAATTAGAGCCTCCACCTCTCTGGGAGGCGGAGGTCCCTCGGCATCGCCAGGAAAGTAAGCCGAGGCAATAAATAGATCAAGCCTTTCTCCGCTACTGCCCCTGAGTCTCACCTTAATAACGTTGAGATCTCTGGAGCAGAATTTAGGCACCAAGATCGCATCCATACCCTTGACGGCTATGCATGCCCTTGGCGTTTTTTCACGTGGCCCCTCATACAGGGTATTTTTTTTAACTTGAGACAACGAAATATCTCAAAAAATACGCATCCTACGGAAAAAATGTTTGGGATAAAAACTTCTTATTTTCGAGGGGGAAAAAAGATTTTTTTAAATTTACCCCACCCCACCACCACAGGAGGCAGGGGTGGGGGTAACTTTGTAATTTCAAATAGCAACCCCAATTTTTTATCACAGATTCAGATTCTCCTTTACAAAATACGTAAGTTTTATTCGGAAAATTTGTTTCGATTCGCGATACTTTTAGCTCTACCCAGGAATAATGACGCGGACGTAGTAGTTGTCTATTCCCTTCGGGGTGCTTAATTTCGGTGAGTCCCCTTGCTTCTCACCATCCATCGGGGTGCTTGATTTCGGTGAGTCCCCTTGCCTCTCACCACAGGGATGCTTGATTTCGATTAATTATTTTACAATAAGTGTTAAAAATGGTGTCCTCGCACTTCGATGCACTTGTTAATCAGAGCTTTGAAAGATTCCACACAACTGCGAATTGTGTCTCGTGATATTTGTGCACAAGCAGACCTGATTCGCTCGATCATGTTATCACGAGTTGTGGGCACTTCTTGATACACGCGATTCTTTAGATAACACCACAAATAGAAATCCGGCGCCGTAAGATCTGGCCATCTGGCAGGCCAATTTACTGGACCTCCTCTACCGATCCATCGTCCATTGAATTCGCGACTGAGTACTTCACTCGCGATTGCCGCATAATGTGCTGGACAACCGTCATGTTGAAACCACATGTTGTGTCACACTTCCAAGCTTAGGTCTTCCAGCAATATTGGAAGTTGATTTTCTGAAAAGTCACGATATTTTTCACCGTTCGAATTGTCATCAATAAAATATGGACCGATAAGTTGATCTCCAATTATTCCACACCGAACGTTCACGGACCATGGACGCTGGTTTGTGAAAGACGACTCGTCTGTGAAGAGTACTAGAAAAAAGAAATTCGGGTTTCCTTCTATCTGCTGAACCGCCCATTGGCAAAATGTCACTCGGTTCTGAAAATCATTTCCATGACGTTCTTGATGCAGTGAAATATGATACGGATGATAATTATTACGTTTTGATACCTTTCAAACACTGGATAGAGACATTCCGGAATCGCGGCTTAGTTGTCGAGTACTAACATGAGGGTCATGAGTGACTGCAGCTAAAATTGCAATTTCATTATCAACTCCAGTAACTGTTACTTGACGCTTCCTTTTTTTCGGTTGTACACTTCCGTCAGTGATGAAGTTTCAGACATCCCGGTAAAAAGAAGCGCGTGAAGGAACATTGATATTCCTGCCACTTTCTCCATAAATGAGAATCATTTCAATCTTCTGTTGCTGAGATAGAATTTCCATTGTAAAAGTAATGAAGTAAGGTAATGAGGAAATACAACGGCTGAAATCACTTCGAGGATTGTAGACAGTGGAGACTCGATGATATGTAATGTCAACATCCAAAATCGACTGTCGTCAACCAACTGCATCCGGGAATGGTTTTCGGCAGTTTTATCACTTTTACTGTCCCGTTGCCAAAAGTTCAAGCACCTCGATGGATGGTGAGAGGCAAGGGGACTCATCGAAATTAAGCACCCCGAAGGGAATAGACAACTACTACGTCCGCGTCGTTATTCCTGGGTAGAGCTAAAAGTAGTGTCAACAATTTCGTTTTTCGCAATTGCAGCGCCATCTATCGCGAATCGAAACAAATTTTCCGAATAAAACTTACGTATTTCGTAAAGAAGAATCTGAATCTGTGATAAAAAATTGGGGTTGCCATTTGAAATTACAAAGTTACCCCCACCCCTGCCTCCTGTGGGGGTGGGGTAAATTTTAACAAATCTTCTTTCCCCTCGAAAATAAAAAGTTTTTATTCTAGACATTTTTTCCGTAGGATGCGTATTTTTTGAGATATTTCGTTGTCTCAAGTTAAAAAAAACACCCTGTATATGGAGCCACATACTGACAAGCCACAAATCCTTCCCCTGTTTAACCAGGGTTCTTGGATTAGAGCGATCCCTGTCTGCACCACAGACATGCGTCAGGCTAAAACCGCCGAGGCGCCTTTGCTGTGGTGCAAATTAATCTGCGTAATGCAGATTCCCGTCCCACCCATTACGAGGCTATTTCGGGGCATCTCCGGACGCTTCTGGGACCCCTGCGGATCCCAGTTGGGTCACCCGGAAAGGCACCTCCTTCGACACCCCTGCCTGTCCCACTCTGCTGAGGAGGGCATGCCGGGATGTCAAAGGATTTGTTAACCCTGGTACCATTCAGCTCTCGACAAGGCGATCACATCTTAGCTTGGGAGCCTGAGAACTCGCGCTCTCGATATTCCAGTGGGCTTTGCCATTACCCCCTGGAAGGACCGCTCCTTAGTTTGAGTCTCACGGACCAGAGTCCATCAGTTCCCCAGCGTAGCCACACCTCGCGATATAGCCCCTCAGGTTCACCAGTTCCAGATCTGTGGTCAATGAGCCACGTAAGCCCTCCCACCAGCTCAACGCAGCTCCGTTGGGATTAATGACTTCAACTGAAGAACGAAAAATCATGACACGTTCCATCACTTTCTAACACACTGATGCCTCGTGCGTAGCAGGCGACAATGATATAATCGTGACTATCGAAATCAACAGAGATTTTATATTGAGGATGAAATGTACGCATATTTCTATAAAGTTTACATGTTCCTTGTAGAGTGCAAATAACATTAAAAGGAATTATTATGAAAGGTTTTCGAGATATTTTGGTAAATTTCGAGACAATTCGCACAGAAAAAACTTAGGGTAAATAGTGTTGCAGGTAATTTCGTATTTTTACCTGTTCGTATTGGTAAGACACAAATATTACTCTCGATGAGCAGAAACTGTCTTCTGTTCTCATGAAAGTTGTCACCAAAGTCTTGAAAATTGGAAGCCACTAGCTTTGAATCGCAGAAGTGAAGTTAGCTGATGGTTGGTATAACAGGCAAATCGGACAAACGCGGCTTCATAAAGGCTGTTTTGCCGAATCGTTAGAACTGTCAAAAATTCCCCACAAGCGTGGTTAAAACCAGAAATATACCGAGATGTGCGGGTAAAGTTTACCCACATGGGGTAATTTTTGTTGCAGGTAATCTTTACCCCGAAATCCGGATAAAGTTTACACTTAGTTTTTTCTGAGCGAGAGATTTCGATAGATTTCCAGATATTTCGAGAGATTTCGATAGATTTCAAGAGATTTCGATAGATTTCGAGATAACTCTATAGATTTCGAGATAACTCGATAGATTTCGAGATAACTCGATAGATTTCGAGATTTTTTCTGGAGGAGATTTATTAAATAGGATATAACTGAGGCGCAATTATGGCATAAGTAGCGGTCGACGCGACACCACAAAGCACTTCTCTCCGGCCCGAATAGCCATTCACGAATTCATTGGAAGCAAAACCTACACATACGCAGTAGAAGTGACTCGGGAGCAATCGCCTTTCGAATCTACAAATCCAAGCCTAAAACTGGATAGAACTGGATTGAAATGAATGAAATCACATTTTCATTTGCGTAATATTTCAAAGTTGTTTTTAAATAAAAAATTAACAAAATATATTATCAAAAATCCAAACACAATTTTGTTGCAATGTCAAAAGCTTTAATTAAAAAATGTAAATGGTACTCCAAATTTGGAAATTTTCAAACATTTTGAAATGTATATGAACTATGACTAAAACGTTAAATCGAAAATGAATTTTTCAAAATACGAATAAAATATTAAGAATGTTAAAAAATGAGTCAAAGGAATCGTATATACACCGAAGTATAAATGCATATACTTCCACTAAGATTCTTATGAAAACAAACATCTCGAGTTCAAATAAATACCCCGCGTAAAAAAAGTTTGCATGGCTCACGCATGGCAATAAACTTGGAAATATCTGGCTAAAACATGGGTCACGGCTGAATGGTAGGTAGCATGGCTGAAGCCTTGCTCTTGTCCGGCTTCCATGCATAGAATACGCTAAACACAAATGAATATTCTTAAGAACATCCAAGTGTCAGAGAACATTAGCCCGCGTTGAAAATGCGAATAACCGATAATACATCTACGAGAAATTTTTCAAATTTTAAATTGTTCCAACAGCCCAAATAACTACCAGTGGTGAGTCGATGATCCGGGTGCACCGAAACGTGCACCAGGTAGTTTAAGACGTCATCTGGGAGAACTTTTTAGTATATAAATTGTGCCAACATCCAAAATAACTACCAGTGGTGAGTCGACGATCCAGGTGCACCGGAACGCGCACTACCCAGGTGCGAATTGACCGTTGGCCCACGGTCGGGCCAACCGTCGGACGGTCGGTCCAACTTTGTGCGCCACTGGTCGGGCCAACCAGCTAAATGATAACGGTCAACCGCCTTTGGATTCTCAAAGTCGGCCCGATATTTGGTCCCATATATGGGCCATCTTTTAAGATGATGTCGGCCCAACCCTGGACAACAATGTGTGGCCGACTTTGATTTTGAAGGTTCGTACTACACAGGTGGAAATACACAAAATAGGTATTCAAAAAATAAATAGTAATTGATTGCGAGTATTTTGTCTATAAATGTTAATGATCCTGCTTAGATTGAATACATATATTACATTTTTTTAAATTATATTACAAATAAAATTTCTAACCCTACGGGGTTTCGAACCTACACCTATACCTGAATCTATCGCCTAGCAGTCAATGAAAAAACCATCCTCATAAGCTTCAGCTCAAAGTAGTTAAAAAACAATTTGTTAAATGTTTTTTCTCATTAATTGTTGTATTATTATGCAACATATATAATATGAATATAAATTATATAATATTTTAATAAATAATTCAAACCAATGTTATGTCGACGGTCGGGCCATCTATTGTCCAGAGTCGGACTGAACGTACTTTAACGGCTTTTTTTCAACAATGAACCAGCGTTTATCGGACGGTCGGCCCATATTTGGGCCACGGTTTGACCGACCGTCGGGTGCAACATGGTGACTTGTACAAGCCAATGTTATGCCGACGGTCGGGCCATCTCTTGTCCAGAGTCGGGCGGACCGTTCTTTCACAGTTTTTTTAAACAATGAACCAACGTTCACCCGACGGTCGGCCCATATATGGGCCAAGGTTTGACCGACCGTCGGGTGCATCATGGTGACTTGTACAAGGCAATGTTATGCCGACGGTCGGGCCATCTCTTGTCCAGAGTCGGGCCGACCGCACTTTCACGGTTTTTTTTTAACAATGAACCAGCGTTTATCCGACGGTCGGCCCATATTTTGGCCAAGGTTTGACCGACCGTCGGGTGCGTCATGGTGACTTGTGGCTAACCGACTGCTGTATCCAGAGTTGGACCGACCGCATTCTTTCGGTCGTACCGACCATTCTGCCATAGTTTATCCGATCGTCGGCCCAACGTTGAGCCAGAAATGGGCCGACAGACGGCTTTTCGCCCACCGCCGACGTCGGTCGCCAACGTCGGTGAGACCATGGCAGCTTGAAAACACCTTAGTCGGCCCAACTCTAATTACCGTAGATCGGTTACCAAAGCAGGGCCGACTTTGGGCCGATGGTCAATCTCTGGCAGCCGACCGAATTTCGCACCTGGGTAGGTAGTTTAGACGTATTGTACGAGAACTTTTGATTTGAGCCGTTTTTGAGTCAATTCTTAATTTCACAAAATTGAGTCGGTAAAGTCGGTAACGTAGCGCTGTGGCCACGAGGGTCCTACTAGACTTTCTAATAGTGTTCTAGTAGGGGTCGCCCTTTCACAACCCTACCAAAAAGAAGTTACCCTGCCAGGTTCTTATGTGAGTATTTGTTAATTTAAAAACTAGATTTGATTGACATATTTGAACAATTGGTCTACTAATATATAAATCTGATCTTTTATAAATAGGTCTCCAAACAGTTCCAAATGATATTTAGTAAGACGAATGCCCAGTAAATCGTATATAAAATTTCCACAATATGTCCGTACCTTTAAAATTTGACTATTGTTTAAAACAGCCACGTTTTTTAAGCTTGCACTCTTAAAGCACGTCAAATTATAGTACTCCACTACACAATTTCAATATTTTTCGACGTTCAAAAATGTGATGCATTCTTCTACAAACTCATAATATATTTTTATATTTGCGATATGCATACACATTCCAAGCTTTGATAAATATTTAGTGAAATTTTAAAGATTTGGATCTCTTATGGACATGTGACCTTGTGGCAGGCTGGCAGGAAACTTCCGTCATGGCGTCAGACAATGTGCGTCGCCTGTGGCGTGCAATTACTTATTCAAAGCTAGAAATTGCCCACTAGAGCCTGATAGGGCCCACATCAGTTTATTCTACACTAAAAATTCTGGTGGGTGCCCCATCAGAATGCAACATCGAATAGGGAAAGATGGGGAAATTTCTTTACGGGAAGGGGCAAAACTGTTCATTTGTCAAATTCCTGTAAAAAAAACTCCCTTTATAATTTTTAAACTCACTTCCGTGTTTTATAAAAAATACGGAATTATAAAAGATAAATATTATCATTCAAATTGTCTGAAGATATTTTTTTATTTGAAGAATGTTATCAGCTTAGGATGAGAAATTTTAAGTGTTAGCAAAACTATGGGTATGTGTACATTTCCAGCTTTTCTATTTGAAATAATGATATCAAGTAGAAGTAATAAGAAGAAGAAAAAGAAATTTATAGTGTCATCGATAAACAAAGTTCTTTCAAGGAAACGAAGTGGAATAAAAATTATAAAGGTTTTTTTTTTTATAGAAATTTCTCCAAGAAATCATTGTTCTCTGTTAATTTTTTTCCATATCTCGCTTTGTCTATGAGAAAAATGGGGTTATTTGATTTTTTCACATCAAAATTTTTTTTTATTCAAAAACGGCTGCGTCAAACATTTTTTTCTATCGAAAAATAGTTTCAAGACGTCCCAGACACAAAATCAAGAATAACATTCTTGGTTTTTGCACCATTGGGCTGCAGTCACTACAACCGATCCTCAGGTACGCGAGAATATGTCAATTTTGGGACACGCTAATTTTTCAAGAAATTTGATGAACTATCCGGTGCACCCGGATTGTCAAATGACCATTGGATGTTATTTTGGCTGTTGGAACAATTTACATTTTTTAAAAGTTCTCGTAGAATACGTGCTGAACTACCTAGTGCATGATCCGGTGCACCCTGATCAACGACTCACCACTGTTAGTTATTTTGGATGTTGGCAAAATTTGAATTT
>CAKNXH010001830.1:0-17040 GCA_932178445.1 Andricus quercusramuli | reverse complement strand
AATACGTGCTCAACTACCTAGTGTGCGATTCGGTGCACCCGGATCGTCGACTCACCACTGTTAGTTATTTTGGCTATTGACACAATTGGAATTCTAAAAAAGTTCTTGTAGAGTACGTGCTAAACTACCTGGTCCGCGACCCGGTGCGCCCGGATCGTTGACTCACCACTGTTAGTTATTTTGGATGTTGGCACAATTTAAATTTTGAAAAAGTTCTCGTAGAATACATGCTAAACTACCTGATGCGGTACCCGGTGCACCCGGATCGTCGACACACCATTGTTAGTTATTTTGGATGTTGGCACAATTTAAATTTTAGAAAAGTTCACGTAGAGTACATGCTTAGCTACTTGGTGGGCGACCCGGTGCCCCCGGATCGTCGACTCACCACGGTTAGTTTTTTTGTATTTTGGCACAATTTAAATGTTAAAAAAGTTCTCTTAGAATACGCGCTAAACTATCTGGTGCGGAACCCGGTGCACCCGGATCGTTGACTGATCATTGGTAGTTATTTTGGCTGTTGCAACAATTTGAATTTTGAAAAAGTTCTCGTAGATGACGTCTTGAATGACCTGGTGCACAAAACTAAGTAACAGTAACGGTTAGGGAACGTACGCATACTACGTGACGCGTTTTTCTTTTGTTTAAATAAAGATAAGAATAAAATTTCCATACATTTAAAGAGGATACACCGATATAAACAAAAGAAAAACGTGTCACGTAGTATGGGTACGTTCCCTTACGGTAACTAAACGACGAATACCATCTTTCAAAGATAGCATATATATGAATTTTCAATCAAAAAGTTGAACTTTCAACCAAACAGGATAAACTTTTCACAAAATAGTTAAAATTTTAGCTGAAAAAGTTCAATTTTGTAACCAAAAATGGAATGGTTTGTCAGTTTGAAAAATGTATTTTCAACCAAACATGAAACGAACTTTCACCAAAATAGTTAAATATTCATCCAAAGATATGAACCTTCAACTACAAAAATAAATTTTTAACAAAGTCATTGAATTTTTAATAAAAATATGACTTTTTAACAACAACTGGTAACGTCGTTTATGCAAAGTACCGACAGGCCACTTTTTATTTTATGACTACACCACTGGATGGAAATTACAGTTTTTCTTTAGAAACATCGAAAATGCTATTGAAAAATAGAAAATTTAAATTGTCAGCCAAATAACGTGTGATCTGAAAAAAACTTCCTCAAAAAAATTAGTGCTTCTAAAAAGATCTACAAAGTCGTTTTCAAATATTTTCTTATGGGACTCACCGTTCTGCTCTCAATCATTGAAAATGCAAATTACTAGCCAAACGTGTTTTTCTTTTAAACATCGAAAATGCTATAGAGAAATTGAGCATTTGAATTTTGTCAGTTATTAATAAATTATATAATAATAATATAATTTATTAAAGAATTATAGAAATACGTATACAAAATCGAGCGCGAAGCGCGAGATCCCACAGTCGCGCGCCTGCGAGCAGTGCGCGATGTCAATGTGCTCGCAAAGCGGGCAGATTTCTTGAAGTCCCTTTTGTTCTACATTTCGAAAATCAGCTCTGGCCAGCCTAAACACGTCTCGTCTAAAATCCTTTGAATAACAAAATATTTCGTCGGGAAACAAGATTTTGTAAAATGAGCATTAGGGTGGTTCTTATTTATACTTGGTGGAACTTTTTGAAAGAATTTCTCTGCTCACACCCCCCCCCCCCTCCCCACTCTCAATTTGGTTAGAATACCCCAAAAATTATCTCAAAATTTAAGCCAAATCGAAAATTTAAAATTCCATAGGTAACAAAATAGAATTTTACGTAATCTTGCGGTTTTATGTAATTTATTTATTCGAAATCTCCAAGTTATGAACCTACAACGCCCCTAAAAAATGAGCATCAGATAGTCCTTTACCGAACGGTGTCAAAAAAAAGCGTCAATAAACTGCAGTATTACGTAAAATTCAAATTTCTCACAAATGGAGTTTTGTTTGAGGACACATAAGAGTGGCTTAAAGTCATTCACTCTCAAATTTTATAAGTGATTCTTATTCTCTGATGAATGCTGAACAATATACTGTATTATCGAGTTATTTGTAATATGCTATTGCGTTTAAATATTAGATTTAAAAAAACTGACTTTTACCCATGTTAAATCAATCAGAAACTTCATGGTCTTTGCGCGACGCCTAAATATTAATCGCTTCTGCTTTTGGAGAGCATTTTTTTTTGGCATTCGAACAAAACTTGGGGACGAGAGCAAAGAAATTCTAAAAGTGAAAAATAAGAGCTACCCTAATGAGCATGCAGACTGCACAGCCAGCAGCCTGCACGATTTGAAATGAATTCGCCGCCTAATCATAAATAATGAGATAATGGATCAGAATGTAAACATTTCGGCACCCGGCCTTAAGAGGACTTATTAGAGTTAGAAAACGGGATTCCAGTTTTCAGCTGCACGGTTGAATATTTTTGTCTGATATTTTGCATACCTCTTCTAAATATTAGTCTATTTTGTCCACCAGAGCCGGTTTTTTTTTAAATGTTTATACTAGATGTTATAAACAAAAGGAAAAGAACAATAGGGGAAAAAGCAGTGACGCTCAGCGTTATCTGTATGTTCATTTTCGCGATATGGCCATCGACCCTCGTAAAACTTACGAGGCGGACACCCGTTCATTGTTATGAGATGCAGGCCGGTTGAAAAAACTGAAATTATAAAAGCATCGCGTGATTCAATTTTAATTATCAGAATTAGTTTATTCATATAATTTGAAGAAAGTGAAAAAAAGATTCATGAAAATCGGTTAATATTGGCAGTAATAATAGAAATGTTGAAGTGCACACGGTAGTATGCCCAGATACACCGCACAGTGGAAGGAAACGCATTTTTTTCGTTCAAAAAAGTATACAGCCTTCAATTTTGCCCCGTTCTGCAATTACTTTTTTCTTATTGAAGTGCGCTAAAGGAACCCGCACACATCTATGGAAAATATGTTCCCTGGCAAATTGGCTGAACTTGTGGTACAATGAATGTAGTTTATAATATCCTAATCAAATAAAGTTTTTATATACAAAAAACTCCAGGTTTCGAGATAAAAGGGACAAACGTCTCTTTTCATGGACGCGAGAGGAGGTCCAGGGACCCTTTAGGACATGGCATGAAATGACATGTCACACGACATGGCATGACATGACACATCACATGACATGAAACATGACATATCATGACATGACACATGAGATAACATGACATGACACATGACATGACACGAGACATAAAAAATGACACATAACATGACAAGACACATAACGTGACATGACACGACGTGACACATGGTATCAGATGACACACGTGCTATGTGTCATGTCATGCCATTTCATGTAACGTCATGTGTCACGTCATGTGTCACGTCATGTGTCATTTCATGTCATGCGGCATGTCATGTCATGTCATCTCATATGTCATGTGTCATGTTTCATGTCATGTGATGTGTCATGTCATGCCATTTCATGTGATGCGTCATGTCATGACATGTCATGTGACATGTCATTTCATGCTATGTCCTGAAGGGTCCGTGGACCTCCTTTCGCGTCCATGAAAAGTGAAATTTGGCCCCTCCTATCTCGAAACCTTGCGTTTTTTGGACCCTGATGAGGATATTATAATAACTACATTATACCACAGTTTCACCCCAGATAACAATACGTGCCGGCACGCGATCAGCCCGACGGGCTGGAGACCAGCGTGCCTGCTAAATGCACGCGACAGGCCGGCAGAGTCGGAATGCGACCGAAAGGCGGACAACGGCAGGCAACGGTCCGGTACATTAGACGCCCGTCGGGCTTGCAAACGGCGAGGAACGACGGGCTTGCGATTTACGCGACCGCTGCAAGCTGATAGTGCGAGAAGTTTGAGATCAAAAACGCGCATGCGCGTTTTGAATCAGCTGTTCTTGTCGTGTTTCATCTCGTGTGGCGTTCACTCCCGTGAATTTTCGCTCGGATGTGTACGATTTGCAAACAATAACTGTTATTCGTTCCAGATAAAATAGAAGAATAAGTAATCCACTTGTAAATGGAGTAATCCACTTGGAATACGGAGTAATCTACTTGTATAACGGAGTAATCTACTTGTATAACGGAGTTATACCTTTCATCGTTTGCGGTTTTTGGTATTGTTTTGGCTGTGTGTGGAACAAAAAATTTGTTAGCAATTTTTTGCTGTCGGTGTCCTTCAAATCAACAAAAGTAGCAAATAGCACGAAAGGTAATGAAATTCTGCGTATAATAATATAAAGTTCAAGTTGAAAGAAAAATGTCAATATTATAAAAAGATATTTTTATAATATTGACATTTTTCTTTCAACTTGGACTTATTATACGCAGACTCTCGTCATTACCTTTCGTGATATTTGAAAATTGTTATTTTATTTACATAAGAAAAGATTTTTTTAATTTTAATCTACTCGCACACTCAGCCCGCAATTTACCGGACCGTCGGGCATGCAGTTCGCCGGACAGCGTCGCTCCGGCCTGTCGGGCGGGCATATAGACATCAATGGTGTGCACATTAAGGTGTATATCTGCCGGCAAGTCGGTCCGATCGATCGGACCGCAGGCCGGCAGATCGCTTGCAATCGGCGGGCATTTTGCTATCTGGGACAGTGGGGCGAAATGAAAAAACGATGTTAAAAATAACCTGTAGCTCACAATTCTTAATCGATTTTCAATTTCCTTTTTTTTTTTTTAATTCAGCATCATATTCTCAAGGAATCTGTGAAGGCCGAATTTTAAATTTTTGTTTGTTAAAATTTGTATAGAACTACAAATAGCGAAAAGAATGTTCATTTTTTAAATTTTTCTTTTTATTCCTCTGTGAAAATTTTTCTTAGTGGCATCAGCCCTCAGGTTTGATGCACAAGGGTCGGTGGAAGAGAAACAATTTGTTGACATGTAGAGTTATTTGTTATAAACAAATATTTGCAACAAATAACCAGTATGATGGATTATGTTTTTGTGAAGTATATTTATGCATCGAAATCGTTCATTCAGAGCAACGAGGTGGAATCTGATCATAAAAATGTGGTATCCGATATCATTTGTTAACTTTATCAACAAATAATATACACAAATGCATGATTTGAACAGTTTTAGGTAGAAAAAAACCGACTTTTCTTTGGATGGTTTTCGAATCTCATTGCCTGTGATGCACATTGATGTATTTTTGCCTTAGATATTTTTCTCTCGACATAATTTGTTGAATTGATCAACAATTATTATAAACAAATGCATTATTTGAACAGTTTTAGGCAGAAAAGAACAGCATTTCCTTCTGATTGTCTTCGAATCTCATTGCCTCTGATGCACCATGAGGTATTTTTGTCATCTGATATAATTTCTTAATTTATCAACAATTAATATAAACAAATGCATGGTTGGAAAAGTTTTAGGGAGAAACGAACCGAATCTTCTTCTGATTGTCTTCAAGTCTCATTGCCTGCGAATTCGGTTCATTTCTGACTAAAACTTTTCAAACCGTGCATTTGTTTATAATGATTGTTGATAAATTTAATAAATTGTATCAGATGACAAGAATACATCAATGTTCATCACAGGCAATGAGATTCGAAGACAATTGGAAGAAAATTCGGTTCGTTTCTGCCTTAAACTATTCAAATCATGCATTTATTTATTTTAATTGTTGATAAATTCGACAAATTATATCAAATGACAAAAATACCTCAATATGCATCACAGGCAATGAGATTCAAAGACAATCGGAAGAAAATTCGGTTTATTTCTACCTAAAACTGTTAAAATCATGCATTTGTTTATATTATTTGTTGATAAATTCAACAAATTATATCAGATGACAAAAATACATCAATGTGCATCACAGGCAATAAGATTCGAAAACAATCCGAAGAAAATTCGGTTTTTTTCTACCTAAAACTGTTCAAATCATGCATTTGTGTATATTATTTGTTGATAAAGTTAAAAAATGATATCGGATACCACATTTTTATAATCAGATTCCACCTCGTTGCTCTGAACGAGTGATTTCGATGCATAAATATACTTCACAAAAACACAATCCGTCATAAAGGCTATTTGTTGCAAATATTTGTTTATAACAAATAACTTCACATATAAACAAATTTTTTCTCGTCCACCGACACTTGTGTATCAAACCTGAGGGCTGATGCCACTAAGAAAAATTTGCACAGAGAAATAAAAATAAAAATTCAAAAAATCAACATTTTTTTCGCTACTTGCAGTTCTATAAAAATGTAAACAAACAAAAATTTGAAATTCGGCCTTCGACGATTCCTTGAGACTTTAAAGCTGAATTTAAAAAAAAAGAAAATTGAAAATCGCTTAAGAATTGTGACCTACAGGCAGTGGCGTAACTACTTTTAAAAAGTTTGTGTTCGGAGAAGGGGGGGGGGGGGGGGCCTTTAGAGGTGATTAGGGACTGGGGCCATGGCTTTGGGGGCCCCCTAGCTTGCGGGGCCCGTGTTCCCGGAACACATGGAACACCGGTAGTTACGCCACTGCCTACAGGTTATTTTGAACATTGTTTTTTCATTTCGCCCCACTGTGAGTTTCAGCCAATTCGACCGAGATCATAATATTTTCCACAGGTGTGTGCAGGGTACTTTCAAAGTGCACCTTGGTCAGAGATTTTTCACAAAATCATTATTTACTCAGTAACAACGGTGTGCATATAATGAAAGTCATCTTAAATCAACGCAATATTACCCCCAGAATATAAATAATTTGATAAGTGTATGTTTTAATTATTATAAACAAATTACATTAACCAATAGCCAAATATTGTAATTTTTGTCGAAACAATTTTTTTAATCGAAAATGTTCAAATTATTGTGAGAATGACTGTTAGTCACAATTTTCATAAAACATCAACAATTGTAATTGTCATGAACAATTTTTTGCAAAAATTTGGAATTAGTGGTTTCTTCTTTTTCAGTTTTCCCTTTATCATCGGAATTGATGTAGATATTCGAAAAATGATATATGTTTGATTATATTTGTTAAAATTTAACAATTGTTGATCTTGTAATGAAATAAAATAATTAAATATGAAACTTTGGCCTGGAAAATAATTTTTTTTGCACTAAAACTGCTTTAAATTTTTGCGAGAGAGATTTGCAGTAACTGTTCCTGTGTAAAATTGACAATAAAAAAATAAAAAAATTGATTAGCAGTTCAAACTCGAAAGTTCATTGCCTCACTACCCGAAACGGGTAGTGAGGCACCCATCCAAGTATTAACCGCGCTCAACGCTGCTTAACTTCAGTGATCTTACGGGAACTGGTGTTTTCAGCGTGGTATCGCCGTTGGAAAAATTGACAATAAACAATTGTTATTATTTAGTTTCTAATAATACAATGTTTTAAGGAATTGTCCGGATGTGTGTGTGTGACGCTTTTTTGTGAACACGATAATAACTAGAAAACGGTTGCAGATAAATTGATGAAATTTTGAGAGCTTATTTTCCTCACTAATATCTTGAAGCTGACCGAAGGATTTCTACAAATATTTATTGCATTTTTTCAAGCACTCAATAATATTCAAAAAATCAGTTTTTTATAGTAAAACTTTTTTCATTAGCATAATTCTAAGTTGATGCAAGAATATAAAAGATTTCTTGGTTCGAGACGATTCGACTAACCTATAATATCAATACATTTGATTGAAAAGTAGGGAAGTTATGGTAATTTATATATTTTGAAAATCGGTTTCTTATAGTAAAACTTTTTTCATTAACATAATTTAAAGTCAATGCAAGAACAGAAAAGATGTGTTGATTCAAGACGAATCGATTGACCTATAATATTAATAAATTTTATTGAAGAGTAAGGAAGCTATGGTAATGCATATTATTTGAAAATACGGTTTTTTATAGTAAAACATTTTTCTTCAACATAATTCAAAGTTGATGCAAGGATATAAAAGATTCCTTGGTTCGAAACGAATCGATCGACACATAATATGAATTCATTTTATCAAATAGTAGGAAAGTTATGGTAATTCATATATTTTGAAAATCGGTTTTTCATAGTAAACATTTTTTCATTAACATAATTCAAAGTTGATGCAAGAACAGAAAAGATGTGTTGATTCTAGACGGATCGATTGACCCATAATATTAATACATTTTATTGAAAAGTAAGGAAACTATGGTAATGCATAATATTTGAAAATGCGGTTTTTGATAGTAAAAATTTTTTCTTTAACATAATTAAAAGTTGATGCGAGAATATGAAAGATTCATTGGTTCGAGACGAATCGATTGACCTACAATATTAATACATTCTATTGAAGAGTAGGGAAGTTATAGTAATTTATATATTTTTAAAATCATGTTTTATAGTAAAAGTTTTCTTATTCTCATTATTTAAAGTTGATGCGAGAATAGAAAAGTTGTGCTGATTCAAGACGAATCGATCGACCTATAACATTGATACATTTTATTGAGGAGTAAGGAAGCTATGGTAATGCATAATATTTGAAAACACGGTTTTTTATAGTAAAACTTTTTCACTAATATAATTTAAAATTGATGCAAGAACGGGGAAAATTTCTTGATTTGAGGCAAATCGAATCATCTATAATATTAATACACTTTATTGAAGATTCCCGGGTAAAATAATTTTTGTATGGGATTGATCTAGGAAAACGTCTGTGAAATCGTATGGGAGTAATCTCTCAGAGAGTATAGTAAAAGTATGGCATTGGAGACGATCCCATACTTCATGTATGTTTGAATGAAGTATAGTGGATGTATAGCTCAAATATAGCTAAAGTATAACAATGTTTAGTTGAAGTATAGGGGAAGCATTTTTGAAGCATATCTGAGAAGTAGAGCTGCAGTATAGATAAAGTATGGCTGATGTTCAGTCAAAGTATGGCTGATGTTCAGTCAAAGTATGGCTGAAGTATATCTTTTAAGTATAGCTCAAGTATGTAGATTATGTCTGAAATATAGGAAAATTATGGCTATAGTAGGTATAGCCGTATCATTGCTGATGAGAGATAATCAGTTATCTGAAATACATGAAAATAGAGATCCAGAATCATGATTTTCATAATATCAAAGAATATTGTTTGTAAATTCTAAAATAAGTAAAATGCAAATAAGTAAAATGTTAATTGTACCATTAATTGTTTAAGTTCATGAAATTTAACACTGAACATTCCACCTGAGTAACAATTTTATTAGACCTTTTTATCCCGTGTAGAAATTTTGCTATGGCTCAGACCTGGAAATCGGACCTGGGCCCCATCGCTGATGAAACACACGGCCCAATCGGAGCCAGATCTGGCGCCCGATCTGGCCACCCGATCGGTACCCGACCTGGCCCCGTAAATTTTCCCGTTAAGAGCCATTTTTGAAATTTGTATCTGAATTATTGCTATGCAACTGAAACTACAAGATAAGAATGGCTTAACTATGGACATTTTTCTTTACAAATAATGAATTTAACTCTAAATTTAGCTCTAGCATCGCCAGTGAAATAAAAATAAGAATTATCATCGGCGAGAAAATTCGAGTCCTCTGGCTTTGAAGTTAAAAAAGTAAGTGAAGAAAAAATGGTAGCTCAATGAATGAAGGATCACTTTAAAGGTCAAAATGTTGTTCGTTAATGAGCCTGGAACGAATATGCCAAAAAAATTCTTATAGCTTACAGACCCGAAAATCTGTTAAAAAGTAGGGAAATTTGGCAGTTTTTAAAGACAGTGAACTTTGCAACATAGTTTTTTATTGAAAAAATAATAAGAAAAATCTGAAAAATCTTCCAAATTGTAAATAATTTCAAATATTTTAACTAACTACCTCTAATTTAAATCACTTCAATATCTTCATTAGAACTGGAGATAGTACAGTTGTATATTTATGTACAAAAAACGAACAATTTGTTATATTCTGCAAAATTTTCAACGGCAATTTGTTTAGAACTGTTTAAGGTACCACCATGAATTTTCTCAGATTTTTCTTATTATTTTTTCAATAAAAAATTATGTTCCAAAGTTCACTGTCTTTCAAAGTTGTCAAATTTCCCTACTTTTTAACAGATTTTCGGGTCTGTAAGCTATAAAAAATTTGTTGGCATATTCGTTTCAGGCTTATTAACGTACAACATTTTGAACTCTAAAATGATCCTTCATGCATTGAACTACCATTTTTTCTTCACTTAATTTTTTAACGTCAAAGTCAGAGGACTCGAATTTTCTCGCCGATAGTAAATAAAATTTTGAGGTTATGTTGAAGAGAACTGAATTTCTGATACTTCACGGTGGCCTTTAAAAAAGTTAAATGCTATTTTCAGGTACCCCAAAGTTATGAATAGGAGATTGTTTTGAATGCTTCTGGGGAACCATTTTTTATGAAATTAAAATATTTCCCAGAGCGGATTTTTTTTTCGCCTGGAAAAACCTATTTGAAATACTAAAAAGCATTAAAATACTATTTCCAAGTTAATAAGACCATATAATTACGTTTATATAAAGGAGTTATGTGTAAATTAGAATTACTAACGAGAATATAATTAACAAATAAACAAAAGAAGCGATTTTTTGAAATTTAGGTATATCAATATATTTATGAATATTTCATAAAAAAATTGGTATACATAATGTTCAAGTTTCAATATTAATTTCATATAAAAACTATAGTAAGTATAATATACATAATATTTTAATGCTTAGGATTTTACTCGGAACACGCCGTAGAATCTTCTCCTACAGAATTCAAAAAAAATATGGAAAAAATATAAAGTGAAAAAGTCAAATTCTAACTACGCAGAACGTTCACTTAAAGCTATATACATGAATATATTCAGATGAATATAACAGTAGGCACGTTTAATTAAAATACAGTTATTATATAACTATTATATATTATTGTACATTGTATATTACACATTATGTATTCTACAATAACATTAAAATACTATGTATATTATACTTGCTATAGTTTTCATAAGAAATTAATATTGAAACTTGAACATTATGTATACGAATTTTTTGATGACATATTCATAAATATATTGATATAAATTTCAAAAAATTGTTTCTTTTGTTTATTTTTTGATTAAATTCTCGTTAGTAATTCTAATTTACATATAACTCCTTTATATAAACGTAATTATATGGTCTTATTAACTGGGAAATAGTATTTTACTGCTTTTTACTATTTCAAAAAGGTTTTTCCAGGCAAAAAAAAATCCGCTCTGGGAAATATTTTAATTTCATCAAAAATGGTTCCCCAGAAGCATTCAAAACAATCTCCTATTCATAACTTTGGGGTACCTGAAAATTGCATTTAAATTTTTTAAAGGCCACCGTGACTTACAATCCCGAATATTTATAAGTTAGAAACGAGGTTAGAAAGTATGACACGTAAACTGAAGCAAGACAATTTCCGAAATGGTATAATGTCATTTTCGGAGTAATAGATACTATATTTATCTACTAATTATGTCAAAAACTAAACACGTTACTTTGATCTTCTAAAATTCCTGGAACTTGTATTTCGGGTTGCGTGCCTCTTTCTTCTGCATCATCTGCATCATTATCTACATAATTTTCAACATATAATCAATAACTTTAATGCAAGCTCAAAATAACTAAAAAATATACAGTTTATAATAAGATTTTAAATAAATTTCAAGTTTGATGTTAGGTTTCGATTCAATCAATACGATTCAACGATTTACTTACCCTCGTTCACATAACGAAAATTGTCTAAAGCAGCTAACGCGCGATGCTTTATTCGAACTCGTGGTGTACTAGATTTTGGAATTCTATGATTAAACTCAGATAATAAACATGAATTTTATCATGAATTTTTTCATTTGACAGCAAGGCAAGTTCCCCAAATTGGAAATAGGTGGCGTTGCAATACTTGAACCGGTCTGGCTCGGGTCTGGGCTATGGAATTATCCCGATCTGGTCCCAAAGATACTATAAACCGATCAGGGCCAGATCGGTAATCGGGAAAATATATGGCATTTCCGCTCGGGATGCTATTGATATTATATGTTTAGGAATCAAAGATTCTGGATCTCTTACCAATATATATGACATAAGAGTCATATAAGTAGTCCATTGTATATCCGTTGCATATTCTATATACTCTCGAACATTATTCAAAATATAGTTGACTCACGAAATCAGTCGAATCGCGAACTTTTAAAATTTTTGCACGAGCTGTCATTTATGATATATTATGTTTTATCACGTTGCTAGAGTATTTGAAGAACAAATGAGTACAATTCTATGTCCGATACTTTTGCCATACTTAAGTATAAATGAAGTATAATCTGTACTTCAGGTATACTATAAGTACAGCTAAGTATTTCCCGTACTAAGTATGTCCCATACTTCAGCTATACTTCGGTTATACTTTAGCTATACTGCAGCCATACTTCAAGCATACTTCAGCTATACTTTAGATATACTTCATCTATACTATTTCAATATACTTGAAGTACGGGATCGTCTCATTTACCATAGGGGAAACCTCCCTACAGTGGATAGCTTCCTACAGTGGACATTTGTAAATAAAAGCGAAATGCCTAAAGTAAACCTAATTTGCGCATTTGATATGATTTAAGTTGATAAAAATGCACCATAAGACAGAATTTCATGTTATACCTAATTATAATAAAAGAAAAAAGTATAAAAAACTATCTTTGACATGACCAAGAAACTTTGTCCTCCACTTTAGTAATTTTTTTCCAAGTATCTAAATGTTTTCAGAATGATTTTGTTTATTAATATATGTTCCTTGGTCATTATACCATAATATTTTTCACCCTAGAATCTAACGTTCTATGTAAGAAAATTATTATAAATATAATCATTGAGGCTCTCATTTTCCTACTATGAATACCAACGTCATCCCTACAGTGGATTTTCAGTTAGAAGTTTTAGATAATTTGCACTCATAGGTTGGTACTGAAATAGCAGAAGAAAGAATCAGCTGATACTTTGCACGTAGCTGCAGCGTAATGTAATAGAGAGTAATTTTAAATTTCCCGCAAGTAGAAATAACCTGACCATGCCCAATTTCTGTGTAGGTATTTTCTAGGTACTTTTGACATGGCAAGATTGGTGGCAATCCTAACCCCACCGGACCTGTCCACTGAAAGGCGTGTTGTGAAATATGAGCGAAATAACTGACATTATATTTTTGCTAATTTTATGCAAAATCGAAATTATATCACTTTTTTCTTTGTTCTGATAGTAGCATCGGTATAAAATATAATTTAGGGGTACGCATAAAAACATCTTTCTATTTTGATTCGCGGTGTAGAATCGAATATCCACTGTAGGGCGAACCAGCCAACACTGGACAAAATTTTATCACCTCAAAATAATATCAATAGCTTTTTATTCGCTAACGAATTGATTTTTACTGATATCTCATCACATGGGTGAATATATCAGCTTCATTTGTATCATTAAGTCAATGATTGATCACTCCCATACCTATGATTTTTACTCGGGTTAAGGAAGTAATGCTCATTTATAATATTTTGATTATCTGTCTCAAACAGAAAAACTTTTTTCATCGACAGAATTCAAAGTTGCCGCATGAATAGAAAACTTTTTGATTATAAATTTTCAAATAGAATAATTCTGACAATTCTTGTAAAAAAATCACAGATGTGTGAAAGGGATAGGGTGCGACAGAATTTTTCCTTTCCCTTTTCCAGCTCGAAAAATTATCATTTCGAATACAAGATTTGATTTATCTGATTTGTATTTGTATTTAAAACATTTTTTGTATTATTTTGTAATTTTGTATTTTTTGTAAATTTCTATTTTTAAATTGAGCAAAATGAAGACTTTGGTTCGTCTATTATCGAAAAAAATAACTAATGCTTCCTCTATGAGGAAGCAAATACATTTGCTAACGGGAAGCAAAGTGCTCGTGAAATGAGCACCATATAATCATAAATACAAAGTGGAAACACTCGAGATCGAATTCACAGCTAGTTTATATGGTTGCCATTCACTCAATAAAACTCGCGAACAAGATCATATTTTTGCATATAAAAATTCAGAGTTACTACTTAAGACTGAATAAATACATAGTAAGAATTTGGACGCTCTGTGTTTTTTAATTTCGCCACAAAAAATTTCGGAAAAACCTTAAAAAATAAGGCTGTCACACGGGATGACCCCCTTAATTTTTATAAATTGAAAGTTTCTTCGTCATCACTTTTCTTAAATTTTAATGTCATTGAATTTTATTTGATCATTATAAATCAGCTTTTATATTGCAGTGAAAAATAAGAATAACTTGAATTAAGCTCTGAACTTATGGATTTATTTAAATAAGCTTCATATCATCATAACATTTTGTACAATTATTTGCAAAATAAATTCTTGAGAACCGAAACTTAATTGTAGTTTTTTAATGTATTTGTATAATTTGAACGAGAAAAAAAACTTAGATATGAGAAAAGTTGTATTCACAAATAGCCCGCAATGATTGTTCGTCATAATTAGAATTGGCTCTTCCAACTTCATACACTACCGTCGGAAATTGTGCGCACGACTCGCGTGAACGCTATTAAAAATCACTGCTGACTTCGAACCACGATATTTCGGCGAAAAAAAGAGATAGGGCATTTTTTTTAAACAGTTGGAAAGCTCATGAAATTCCACGTCTATTGGTACCCAACAAATATTTTATAAGTTCTTCCAAAATTGTCTAAGCTGCAATTGGAAAATTGAAAATAAAAATATATTTTATCTTATTTATTTATACACGTACATTATTCGCCATTTGCTTAAATAAATTAAAATTAATTATTCCGAGGTTAATTCAGGTTACGCACTTTTGCTATAAGATCTGTCACAAACCTGTAAACATTTGAAACCTGGCGCCGAAAACTTTTAGTTACCAAAAGTACGAAAAGTAACTAGATGTCCGGTCAAATAACTGTCCGGAGTTAAATGTCCGCTACGTGTGAATTTAGCCGTACGGGTGGAACTTTTCCTAAAATCCAGTCTAAATAGTAGAAATTTAATGCTAGTACAGTTGATTGTAGGTTAGGTCTGTCATTTGTTTGCTTAATTGACCTTTTCGACTTAAAATCCAGTCATATTTTTGATTAACTGGAAGAAGGTATCATGTTTTATTATTTATTATTATTTAGAGTCGAAAATTCATGTTGAACTTATTTTGAATTTGTGTAAAATGGAATTATCTGATTTTTCTTGTAAGTGATTAACATGAATGTATATGCAATTTAATATACACGCTCTTAATGGCGATTTCATATGATTGATATATTAATTTTAATACACATGGGTACATATATTAAATTTAATATTATTTTTAACAGTGCAGATTGCAACTGCAATTGCAAAGATGATCCACACAAAATATTGATAAGGTTGCCTATGTGTACAGAAGTGAAAAAGAAATGGGCCGAAGCCGTTGAAAGAACCGATAAAGATACTAAGATTCGTCCAAGCTTTTCGCACTGTCACACTTTACAAATCCGGGTTTTAGTGACATTTTAAGCATTTTGAAAATCTTTTAGGCCCTTCTTTTTACTTTTAAAATACGTTTAAGATAACAAACTTACAAAAGCGCTACTCAGAATGAAGTATTTCCGATAATCGGCCAAACCAATCAGATTTTCCCGCAAAAATTCGAAAATTATACTTCTTAAACATGAAAAAATATATTTAAGCTTGATTGAAAAAAAGCTTTCCTTCCGTAGCTACATTATTTTTTTGGTGTTCTTTTATTTTTACTAGGAAAAAAAAATATTTGAAAATATGCAACAACCCCATTACAATGTTTGGCTATTTGTTAATGTAATTTCTTTATAATAATTAAGACATAAAATAATCAAATTATTTGTATTCTAGGAGTACTTTTGCGTTGATTTAACTTCAAATTTAATAATCTAATTATTATACAAATTCCCTTTGCCTAAGAATGTAGGCAAATCTTTAAGTAATGATTTATTGAAAAATCTATATTTTCTCATACTTTGAGTAAACATATGATAAATAAACAAATGAAAATCCAAAAATCTCTCATCAAGGTGCTCTTTGAAATATACCGCACTTCAAATTTTCATTTCAATTGAAATATTTTCACAATTCGATCTTGGAAACTTGCGAAGGGATACATACCGAATGCAAAGGTGTGAAAATCTACGATTCATGGATGCAGTTTCCTGTTTCAAAAACAGGAATTTTAATAATTTGTTCACTTTATGCATGGATAGAATATTTACCGCTCATATTTCATACCCCATTTTTCTTTGAATTACATGTATTTGCTGTAGTAAGATTTTCTCATAATTTTAACTAGTAAACTGCTACTTTTTGTAAGGCTTATTGTTCGAATTTTAATCAATTCAGATTGAGGGAGTAGGTGACAAGTTTTCGGCACACAGCTACACTTTTGTATGCTATTCAACGTTTCCATTATCACTGCAATTATTAACCGATTTTCAGGAATATTTTTTTCAATTTTTTCAAAATATATGAATAAACTAATTCTGTTACTTAAAACAGAATCAAGTCATCCTTTCAAATTTTAGTTTTCGTAATCGGCCTGAATATCGTAACAATGAAAGGTTCGTTCTTTCCGCATGATTCGACACGCTGCGGTGTATCTGGGCATACTATCGTGTGCACTTCAACATTTCTATTATTGCTGCAAATATTAACCGATTTTCATGAATCTTCTTCTCACTTTCTTCAAAGTATATGAATAAACTAATTCTGATAAATGAAATTGAATCACGCGATGTTTTTATAATTCCAGTTTTTTTAACCGGCCTGCATCTCATAACAATGAAAGGGTGATTCGTTCCGGGTAATTCGACGCGCTCCGGGGTGTCTGCTTCGTAAGGGGTACGTGACGTTTAGGCGCCGCCGTTTGGACGCCGCCGTTTAGGCGCCAGGACGTTTAGACGCTGGACGTTTAGGCGCGGGTCGTTTAGGCGCCAGGACGTTTGGACGCTGGAC
>CAKNXH010001829.1:139626-163932 GCA_932178445.1 Andricus quercusramuli | reverse complement strand
GAATTTAAGGAATTCAAGATAATTCAAGGAATTCATGAGAATCCAAGGAATTCAAGAGAATTCAAGGAAGTTAAAAGAATTCAAGAGAATTCGAGGAATTCAAGGAATGCATGAATTCAAGAAAATTCAAGAAATTCAAGAGGATTCAAGGAATTCAAGAGAATTCGAGAGGATTCAAGGAATTCAAGGAATTCAGGGGATTTAAAAGAATCAAGGAAATCAAGAGAATTCAAGGAATTCAAAGAATTCAAGGAATGCATGACTAAAGCAGAATTCAAGGAATTGAAGGAATTCCAGAAAATTCAAGAAATGCAAAGAATTTAAGTGAGTTCAAGGAATTTAAGGAATGCATGAATTCAAGGAAATTCAAGGAATTCAAAAGAAATAAAGGAATTCAAGAGAACTCAAGGAATTCAAGAGAGTTCAAGGAATTCAAGGAATTTAGGACCATTTAAGGATTTCGAGTCAATTAAGAGAATTCAAGAGAATTTCAGGAATTCAAGAGAACTTAAGGAATTCAAGGGAATTCGAGAAATTCAAGAGAATCCGAAAAATTTTTAAGAATCCGAAAAATTTTTAAGAATCCAAGGAGTTCAAGAGAATTCAACGAATTCAATTTCAAGGCATTCAAGCGAATTAAAGGTATTCAAGAGAATTCAAGGAATTTAAGATAATGCCAGTAATTCAAGAGAATTCAAGAGAATTTAAGGCATTCAAGCGAATTTAAGAGAATACAAGGTATCAAGAGAATTCAAGAGAATACAAGAAATTTAAGAGAATTCAAAGGATTCAAGAGAATTCAAGGAATTCAAGTACATTCAAGAATTGAAGGTATTCTATAGAATTTAAGAGAATGCAAGGAATTCAAAAGAATTCAAAGAATTCAAAGGAATTCAAGAGATATAAAGAAATTCAAAAAAATGCAAGGAATTCAAGAGAATTCAACGAATTTTAAAGAATTCAAGGTAATTTAAGGAATTCATGCTATTTTATGGAATTCAAGAGAATTCAAGGAATTGAAAGAATTCAAGAGAATTTGGGGAACTCAAGGAATGCATGAATTCAAGAGAATTCAAAAGATTCAAGGAAATTCAAGAGAATTCAAGAAATTCAAGAGGATTCAAGGAATTCAAGAGAATTCAAGGAATTGAAAGAATTCAAGAGAATTTGGGGAATTCAAGGAATGCATGAATTCAAGAGAATTTAAAAGATTCAAGGAAATTCAAGAGAATTCAAGAAATTCAAGAGGATTCAAGGAATTCAAGAGAATTCAAGGAATTTAAGGAATTTAAGGAATTCAAGGAATTCAATGAATGCATGAATTCAAGAGAATGCAAGGAATTGAAGAGAAGTTGGAGAATCAACAGAATTTTAAAGAAATTATGGAATTGAATTATAATCTAGAGAATTCAAAGAATCAAGTAAGCTCAAAAGATTTCCAGTGAATTCAAAAGAATCTGAAAAATTTCTAACCATTCATTCCATCCGGGTAGAATTAAAGCAAACTCAGAATATCAGATGAAATGAAAGAAAATTCAGAATAATTCAAAAAACTTAACTGAGGTCATTATAATTAAAAGAATCCAAGAGAATTTAAACAATTCAAGACATTTCAAGGAAATTCAATGAATGCGAGAGAATTTAAATAATTCAGAGGATTCAATGAATTCGTGAGAAATCACAGAATTCAAGAAATTCAAGAGAATTCAAGGAACTCAGGAGAATTCAAGGAGTTCAAGACAATTTAAGGAATTCAAACCAATTGAAAGAATTCAAGAGAATTCAAGGAATGCAGGAAAATTCAAGGAATTAGAGATTAGCCATAGAATTAAAAGAATTTAAAAGAATTAATGGAAATCGAGAAATTTGCAAAAAATTGAATAAAACTTCTGAAATTCCAAAGAATTAATTTAAAGGATTCAAAAGAGGAAAAATGAATAAGAGAATTCAAAGAGATCTAAACGAATTACAGGTAAATAGTTCATGGAATTTAAAAAATCCAAGAAAATCAGAAAAATTCACGAAAATCCAAAAAATTCAAGAAAATTTTAAAAATTCAAACAATTCAAGAAAATTCACAAGGATTCATAAACAGGTTAACATTGGAATTGAGTAGTGTTTAACCCCTCGGAATATTCAACATTCAGAGAAATGCTGAAAAGTTTATTTTATTTCACTTACATTTCTCCACATTGCAGATATCAAGTCCAAATTCGGTCAATTTAATCGTTTTGGTCGAATCGCGTTGACTTTGGGTCAATGAATTCTCATGTTGATTGAAACTCACACTTTGATTTCCTTTCCAGGATCCTCGAGAGACTTGAAGTCCTAAACCTTTTTTTTCGGAACTTATTGCCCTGTGTGAAGTCACTTCCTGCAAATTTTTTATTTAATTTAATAAAATAAAATTAATAAATAAATTAATTATTCAATTATTTTAATTATTTATTTAATTTAATTTAATTTAATTTTTTAATTTTAATTTAATTTAATTTAATTTAATTTAATTTAATTTATTTATTTAATTAATTTATTAATAAATTAATAAAAAATTAATTTAATAAATTAATGGTAAAAAGTTAATTTGGGACGACTGAAAAATCGCAAAAAATAAAATTCTCGACACTTAAAAATTCCTAAGTGGGAAAATTCCCGAGGAGTAAAATGCTCAAAATTATTAAATTTCCGAAATATGAAAATCTAGAATGTTTAAATTCCCGAATGATATTATTCCCGACAGTTTATAAAATTGCCGAATTGGAAAATTGGCGAATGATAAAATTCTCAAAATTATAAAATTGCCAAAACATAAAAATCCTAAATTGGAAAACTCCAAATTAATAAAATTCCCGACAGAAAATTGACGATCTATAAAATATCCAACACTAAAATCCCCGATTTGGAAAATTTTCGAATAATAAAATTCCCGAAATTATAAAATTGCCAAAATATAAAAATCATCTAATTGGAAAATTCGCGACACTAGAAAATTTCTGAATATAAAAAATGAAAAAAATGGTTTATTAATCAACATTATTCATTCACTAAGAATAAAATAATTAAATATTTTTATAAGAGAAAATTTTTGTTTTATATTTAATGTTTTTAAAATTATTTTTTAAATTTAAAATAACAATAATTGAAAAAATATATTTTTCTGGATGAAAGATTTTATTTGCAAATTTGCATATTTTTACAAAATAAATAAAAATGTTCCCAAAAATCTACTTGTTCATTTTAAAAACTAATTTAAAAAAAACTTTGAGGTACATCAGTGCTGAATTGAATCCTGCAAAGTGTATTTGGAAAATATAAATAAAATATTGAATTAGAAAATTTAAAATAAAATTTTTAAAAACTTCAAACATTAAAGAAAAATTTTATTTGATAAAAAATATTTGGTAATTGTAGTTTTAATAAATAAATAATATTTATTGAAAAACAATTTTTTAATTGTTTAAATGTCGGGAATTTTATTTTTCGGGATTTTTCAGTCAACCCATTAATTTATACATAAATAAATCTTTAAATGAAATGTTAAGAATTGAATGTTTTCAATATTATTATCCTATTAAAGATGAAATAATGGCAATATATCGAGAAAAAAAATTATGATTCTTAAAAAGTCAAATAAGGAATAAAATAAAGAATCGAAGAAAGTTTCGAATCAAATGTAATGCTTTAAATAAGTAGCAATTATTTATGTAAAAGTGAAAATGTACAAAACAAAGTGAAATCGCTATAATAAATAATAAATTATTAAAAAATAGGTCTAATTAATTATATAATTATGTAAATAGTTAAAAATAATTTTAATAAATGTGATATCACTGTCAGTTATCTGTGGATAATTAATAAATAACATTACAAAATTTTCGTTTCTCGTAAAATTTATAAAATTTATAAATAAATAAAATAAATAAATAAAAAGTCTATTTAAATGAGACTTTCCGGCAAGAAGTTTCACTAAAAGTGAAAGCGAAGTTGTTTCTATGGTTTCTGCTCGAACTAGCGCCTATAATAAAATTAATACAAATATTCTCTTACAAAACAGTCTTTTATTTTTTTTTTTAATAACAAATGTTAAGCTCAAAGAAAATCTGTATAGAGAAATATCATTAAAACATGGGGAAGAGGGTGATTTTTCACAAAAATAGGGTAATAATAGAGGAATAAATTCTTTAAAATAAAATTTTAAATAATTCAACAAAAAAGTTAAATTATGAAACAAATAGGTGATTCTTGGAAAAATATAAATTATCAACAAACTAGATCAACTTTGAACGAAGTAGTTAAATTTTAAACAAATAATGTGAATTTTCAAGAATAAAGTTAATTTGCAACGAAATAGTTTAATTTTCTACCAAATTGATGAATCCTTATTCAATCTAGATTAATTTAGAACCAACCAGTTGCATTTTTAATGAATAATTTACAACAAAATTGAATTTCCATCCCAAAAATGTGAATTTTGATCATAAAAGTTTATTTTTAGCCTAATAGTTGAATTTTCTACCGAACTGTTGAATTTTCAAGCTAAAAATACATAAAATGAATAAAATACATGAATTTTCAATTATAAAAGATCAATTTTCAGTAAAAAATGTCAATTTTTAACCCAAAGTTATATAGTTACGTTGTTATTTGAAAAATTAATCCTCAACCAAAGAAAAACGAATTTTCAACCAAATGGTTCAACCCAAAAGATGATTTTTTAACCTGGAAAATTAATTTTCTAAAAGTGAAATAGTTAAATTTTCAAACAAGAAGATGAATCTTAAGAAATATGAATTTTTAACAAAACTAGTTCAACTTTCAACCAAATAGTGGAATTTTGAAGAAAGAAACATTAATTTTTAACCAATTAGTGAATTTTTTAATTAAAGAGCTGAATTTTCCAGCAGGAGGATTAATTTTCTTCCAAAAAAAAGCGAATTTCAAACAAAATGCTTGAATTTCTGAACGACAGGGCTAGAAGGGAGAAGAGTGAAGGGAGATCGGCGAAGGTAGGATATAGAAAAATAAAAATAGACGAGAAAATGTGGGTGTGGGATGAGGAGAAAGAGGTGTTGAAGGAGGTGCAGGGGAATTTGTTTCGTAGGCATTAGGGGGGTGGGGGTAATGCAGGATAGAGGAGGATTGAAGGTGTTGTATTGGAACGTAGCAGGGATAAGGAAGAAGGATGAGGAGTTCTGGAGGTATGTACAAGAATTTGATGTTGTGGGACTGGTTGAGACGTGGGTAGAAAGAAAGGAATGGGACAGAATAGAGCCAAAACTGCCAAGGGGGTACAAGTGGAGACTCCAGGAGGCGGTCAGAGTGAAGAAAAAAGGAAGGGCTAGTGGGGGAATTATAACGGGGGTTCAGAGATGGATTAGAGGAAGAAGTTCATGGAGAGAAAGAGAGGGAGGGAGTGCAAATGAGGGAAGTAAAAATAGGAGGGATACCGTGTAAGTTTGTGACAGTGTACAATAAGGATGGGATGGAAAGAATTAAAGAAAGGGTGGAAGAATTGCTAGGCAAAAGAGAGGAGGGTATGGTGATACTGGGTGGGGATTTTAATGCGAGGATGGGAAGGGAAGGGGGCCTTTACAGGGAAGGGGAGAGCTTCAAAAGGAATTCGAAGGATAGGATAATAAATAAGGAGGGAGAGATTCTAAGGGACTGGATGGAGCATAGAGGGTGGGCAGTGGCGAATGGTATGGCTAATGGGGACGAAGAGGGAGAATACACGTATGTAAGTAAGGTGGGGGTATCGGTGATAGACTACGTGGTAATGAATATGCAAGGATGGGAGGAGACGGAAAAATTCGCAGTAGAGGGGAGGGTGGAATCAGACCATCAGCCATTAAGTCTGTGGATAAGAGGTGAGGGTGGAGGAAGACAAGGCGGGGAAGAAGTCTCGATAGGGGAGAGGGTGACCTGGACGAGGGAGGCGGTGGAGAAGTATCAGGAGCGGCTAGGAAAGGTACGCTTTGGAGGGGAGTCTGTGGAAGAGATATGGGAGGATCTGAAAAAGAACGTGAAAGGGTGTGTGCAAAAGAAGGTATTCAGAAAGAAGAAGAAAGGAATGGTGAAGCCATGGTGGGATAGGGAATGTAAAAAGATGAAAAGGAAGGTGAAGAGGAAGTACAAGAAGTGGAAAGAGGGTAATGCGAGAAGGGAGGAGTACGTAGAAACGAGGAAGGGGTTTAGATTGATGTGTAAGAAGAAAGAACAGGAAAAGGAGAAAGAGCTGGAAGAGGAGTTAGCAAATGTTAAGACGGAGGGGGACGTCTGGAAGATAATAAATAGGTTTAGGAAGCGCAGGGTGGGGGTCAGCGAGAAGATAGGGAGTGAGGAGTGGAGGGAATTTTTTAAAGAATCGTTCCAGGGCTCAGATTCAAGGAAGACGGATGGGGGAAGTAGAAGAACGGGGGAGGCAGAGATTGAGGAGTTGAATGACGAGGAGATAGAGAAGCAGATAAGGAAGTTGAAAAGGTCAAAAGCAGCAGGGCTGGATGGGGTAGAGAACGAAGCATGGCTGTTTAGTACACAAGAGGTTAGGGAGAGGCTGAAGGAGGTAGTGAAGAAAGTTTGGAGGGGTGAGGGATTCCCAGGAGGGTGGAGAGAAGGCTTAATAGTGCCACTGTATAAGAAAGGGGATAGAGATATGCAGGAAAATTATAGAGGGATTACGCTAATGAATACGGCGTATAAAGTATATGCGATGGTGGTGGCAGAGAGACTGCGGAAGGATGTTGAGGGCAAAGGAATATTGCCGGAGACGCAGGCGGGATTTAGGGCGGGTAGGAGTACTATCGACAATATTTACGTGCTGCAGCACGTGGTAGATAGAGAATTAGCGAAGAAAGGGGCGAGAGTGTACGCGTTTTTTGTGGATCTCAAAGGCGCGTTTCCATCGGTGGATAGGGGGAGGTTGTGGGAGGCGATGGAGGATAGGGGAGTAGAGAGGGGCCTAATTGAAAGGGTAAGGGAGATATATGAAGAGACAAAAGACAAGGTAAGAGGAGGGGAGGGGATTTCGGAGGGATTCTGGATGGATAGGGGGTTAAGGCAAGGGTGTCCACTTAGCCCAACGCTTTTTGCGATTTTAATTGCGGATATGGAAAGTAAGCTGGAGGCCGGGGTGGTAGGACGAGTCAGGATAGGAGGGGTTAGAATTTGGTCACTAGCGTATGCAGATGACATAGTGTTGCTGGCAAGCAGCGAGGAGGCCTTAAAGGAGATGATTAAGAGGTTGAGAAGATACCTGGATAAAAAGGGGTTAGAGCTGAATGTGGAAAAGTCCAAGGTTATGGTGTTCAGAAAAGGAGGGGGAAGGGATAAGGGAAGGGAGTGGAGGTGGAAGGGAAAGGAGGTGCAGGAGGTGAAAGAGTTTGTGTACTTGGGCTTCGTGTTTCGAAGGAATGGTGGAGTGGATGGTCACATAAAAGAGAGAGTGAGGAGGGCAAATGTAGTGATGAGGCAGGTGTGGGGGTTGGGAAAGAAGTTATTCGCAGATGATTTTGGAAGGAGAATGAAATTGTTTGATTCACTAGTGATGAGTGTGCTATTGTATGGGGTAGAAGTGTGGGGGTGGAAGGAAAGTGAAGAGGTTAATAGAACGCAGGAGAGGTATGTAAAGTGGACCCTGGGGTTGGCAAGGAACACGCCTAATTATATTGTCAGGAGGGAGACGGGGAGAGCGAGTGTAGGAATTCTAGCAGGGAGCCGGGCGTGTAAATATGAGGAGAAATTTTTGGAAGAGGGGGGAAGTAGGCTAGTTAGGGCGTGTTGGTGGGAAAAGGAGAACAAGGGAGGGGGTGGGAAGATGGAGGCTGAGAGGGAAAGGTATTTTAGAATGAATGGACTGCAGATGGATGAAGTGAGAAGGATGCACGAGGAAGGAAGGAAGGTTTATGACGTGGTTAAGCAAAACGGCATGGAGAGAGAGAAGACAAAAGGGGAAGAGAGGATAAGAGAGTCAAGATTCAACGGGAACTATGTGTGGATTATGCCAAGTGCAAGAGCGCAATATTTATGTGAGAAAGGAGAGAAAGGAAGTCAGGAGCTTATAGCGAGGATGAGGTGTGGGTGCATGGAGGGCTTCAATAGGTTCTGGCTCTCGCGAGAGAAGAGGATGTGTGAACTGTGTGGAAAGGGGGATGCAAGAGTGGAGCACTGGTTGGAGGAGTGCGTGGAGGTGGAAAGAAGTGAGATAAGCATGGAGGTATTGTTGCATGAAAAGGGGGAAAAAAGGGCAGTAGCATGGGTGAAGGGAGTGTTGGGTAAGATGGAGATGAAGAGAAGGAAGGAGGAAGAGGAGTGGAGAAGGAAAGATTGTAAATAGGAGAGAAAGTAGATATAAGTAACATGTAAATATTGTAAATAGTAGATAAGTAGTAGGTATTAGAGCGATAACAGAGGTTGGCAAGCGAGGCAATGCGAAAAAGTAGGGATATGCGAGCGAGGCGAAGCGAGGAAGGCAAGGCGATACGAGCGTGCGGCTTAGAGATAAGGAATGGAAGGATGTTAGTTTTTAAGGGTTAGTTTTAAGAAAATTCTGTAAAAAATGGATGTGTAAGCAAGTCAATTTTTTAAGGCCAGCAGGCTGAAAAATAAACGTTTATCTAACAAAAAAGTTAATTTTCTACCAAATAGTGCAATTTAAACTAAAATATATGAATTTTTATCAATAAAATTAATTTTCTACCGAGTTGTTGAATCCTCAACCAAACCAAAGTATTGCATTTTTGGATTAAAAAGAATGAAAGTTCAACAAAGATGATCAATATTCGACCAAAAAAGACGAATTTTTAACAAAATACATCAATTTTCAACTAGAAAAGATAAAATTTCAATTAAAAATGTCAATTTTCAACCAAAAATAAAATAGTTACATTGTGGGTCAAAATAATTAATTTGCAACTAAAAAAAGAGGTTTCAATAAAGAGATGGATTTTCAATTAAAATGATGAATCTTAAGAAAACAAATTTTTGAAAAAATTAATAAATCATTAATAAATAATAAAATAATAATAAATATTCAATCAAATAATTCATTCATTAATTTTCTCAAACTAGAGTAGTTAAATTAAAAAAATCAATTTTTAACCAAATTATTAAAAAAATAATATATATTAAATAAATAATAAAATAATTATTTATATAATTTTCTTAGAATGGAATAGTTAAATTTTCAAGGAAGGAAATTAATCTACAATAACAAAATGAATTTTCAACAAAATTAATGAATAAATAAGAAATAAATAATACAATAATCAATTAATTAATTTTCTGAAAATGGGATAATTAAATTTTTAAGCAAGGAGAAGAATCTAAAATCAAAAAATGAATTTTTACCGAAATTAATAATTAAATTAATTAATTAAATTATTTTCTAAAAATGACACAGTCAAATTTTGAACCAAGGAAATTGAGACGGTCTAGTCTATTCTCATTATTTTCAAATATAAAAATAATTATCTAAAAAAAATAATTACCCGATTGAATCTTTACAATATTAAGGGATGGGCGACAATTAAAATAGGTACGCCCGTAACTAAAAAAAAAATTTAATCTAGAAAATCATCAACTCATTTAATTACAAGGACCTCGTTATGTGAATGAATTTGAATAATTAATAAATTGGGCTTTCTCGTAACGACCTTGCACCTTATTAAATGTATTAATTTTTCAATTATTTATTTATACATTCAATCTATTTATCAAATATCATATGATATAATAAATAGGAATATAATACAAAAATATATAAATTAAAATAATATAAAAAATATATATAATATAAAAAGAATATAATAATTTATTGAATTAATCGCACCTCAATGTGCGAGTATATTTAAATAAAGTTCAAATATGTGTCTCCTCGTAACGATGACCTTGCACCTTATTTAATGACAAGGACCTCGTTGTGCGAGTGAATTTAAATAATGAATAAATTGGGCTTTCTCGTAACGACCTTGCACCTTATTTAATTTATTAATTTTTCAATTATTCATTTATACATTAAATCCCTTCATCAAATATAATATAATAAATGGGTATATATTATAAAAATATAAATAATTAAAATAATATAAATATATATATAATATAAAAAGAATATAAAAAGAATATAATAATTTATTGAATTAATCGCACCTCGATGTGCGAGTATATTTAAATAAAGCTCAAATATGTGTCTCCTCTTAACGACCTTGCACCTTATTTAATTACAAGGCACTCGTCGTGCGAGCGAATTGAAATAAAGAATAAATTGGACTTGCTTGTAACGAGCTTGTTTGGGGTTGTAAGTAAAAAAATTATGAAGGAGAATCAAGAATCTAGACTCTAAAATTTGAATAAATTAAAAATTTTGACGTCTCGTAACGATCTTGCAACTTATTTAATTATAAGGGCCCCGTTGTGCGAGTATATTCAAAGAAAGTTCAAATATGTGTCTCCTCTTAACGACCTTGCACCTTATTTAATTATAAGGCACTCCTCGTGCGAGCGAATTGAAATAGAGAATAAATTGGACTTTCCTGTAACGACCTTGTTTGGGGTTGTAAGTAAACAAATTATGAAGGAGAATAAAAAATCTAGACTCTAAAATTTAAATAAATTTAAAATTGTGACTTCTCGTAACGACTTTGCACCTTATTTAATTACAAGGACCTCGTTGTGCGAATGAATTTGAATAATGAAAAAATTGGGCTTTCTCGTAACGACATTGCACCTTATTTAATTTATCAATTCTTTAATTATTCATGTATTCATTCAATTCATTTATCAGATATAATATATAATATAATATAATAAAATATAATATAAAATATAAAATAAATAAATAAAATAAATATAGAATATAATATAAAAATATAAATAATTAAAATAATATAAAAAAATATAATATATAAAAATAATATGGTAATTTATTGAATTAATCGCACCTCGTTGTGCGAGTATATTTAAATAAAGTCCAAATATGTGTCTCCTCGTAACGACCTTGCACCTTATTTGATGACAAGGACATCGTTGTGCGAGTGAATTTGAATAATGAATAAATTGGGATTTCTCATAACGACCCTGTACCTTATTTAATTATGAGGACCTCGTTGTGCGAGTAAAGTTTGGGGTTGTCAGTAAGAAATTCATGAAGGAAAATAAAAAATCTATTCTCTAAAATTTGAATAAAGTAAAAATTGTGACTTCTTGTAACGACCTCGACCCTCATTTAATTATGAGGACCTCGTTGTGCGAGTATATTTAAGAAAGTTCAAATATGTGTCTCCTCGTAACGACCTTGCACCTTATTTAATTATAAGGACCCCGTTGTGCGAGTGAATTCAAATAAAGAATAAATTGAGCTTCCTCATAACGACCTTGCACCTCATTTAATTATGAGGACCTCGTTGTGCTAGTATATTCAAATAAAGTTCAAATATGTGTCTCCTCGTAACGACCTTGCATTTTATTTAATTATAAGGACCTCGTTGTGCGAGTATATTTAAATAAAGTTCAAATATGTGTCTCCTCGTAACGACCTTGCACCTTATTTAGTTATGAGGACCTCCTTGTGCGAGTGAAATTTGGGGTTGTCAGTAACAAATTTATGAAGGAGAATCAAAATTCTAATCTCTAAAATTTTGAATGAAGTTAAAATTGTGTCTCCTCGTAACGACCTTGCACCTTATTTAGTTATGAGGACCTCCTTGTGCGAGTGAAATTTGGGGTTGTCAGTAATAAATTTATGAAGGAGAATCAAAATTCTAATCTCTAAAATTTTGAATGAAGTTAAAATTGTGTCTCCTCGTAACGACCTTGCACCTTATTTAATCATAAGGACCTCGTTGTGCGGGGAAACACAACAAAAAAATATGAAATTATGTGCATTAATCTCAAGTAGATTGAACTAATTAAAAACAAAAAACCGGGCCCTAAATATAAAATTATTTTTAGATTAAGAGATGGTTATAAATTATTAGTGCGTTTTTACGTAATCAGTGAGTTAATCATAACAGAATATAAAATGAATGAACAAGAAAATTATTTTAATTAATAATAAATAATTGATAATAAAATGGTGATTCTATTAAATACCTTTTTTTTACTGCGAATGTTGAAAGCACCATAAACAATTGGATTCATGCAGGAATTTGTGCAGGCGAAAAGAAAAAGTGCCCTTTGCACTTTTTGATCGACTTGAACAGCAGAACTTCTATCGACCCAATACCTATGCAATTTTTTTAATATAAATTCTATTAAACTTTTTCATTCATAAATAATATTGTTAAATAAATTGAAAATAATTTGTCAACCTACACATTTTTTTAAATATTTACCATAAGCTCATGACGTAATATGGGGTCCAACAAACAAAGAATACAAGAACAATAATTATAGTCATTTTGAGCGTGCGGATCCTTGCTTTTCCCAAAAATCCCAAAGAGGATCGACGTATTTTATCTAAAATAAAAATCTTTATTTATCGAATTTTGAATTTTTAAGTTAGAGAAATAAGTTTTTAACCAAATGAAATAAATGTTCAACGAAATAGTAAAATTTTTAACCAAACCGATGAATTTTCATACAAAAAGATTAAATGTATATGAAAAAAAAATTTGCAGAAAAATTGAATAGTTCAATTTTTAGCTAAAAAATTAATTTTCAACCAAATAAATGAATAGATTCAACGATACAGTAAAATTTCCTACCAAACAGATGATTTTTTATCCAAAAAGATTAGATGTCTATAAGAAAAATTTCCGACGGAAAATGGGATGGTTAAATTTTTAGTTAAAAAAATAATTTTCAATAAAAAAAAAAAATTCTACCAAAGAAATGAAATTTCAACCAAAAAAGAATAATTTTTAACAAAATACACGATTTTTCAATCAAATATTTTAATTTGTAATGGAATTTTGAACCAAAAGTGAATAAGTCACCAAAGACATTAATATTCTACCACAGAAGAAAAAGTTTCAACAAAATAGATCATTTTCAACTAGGAAAAATCAGTTTTCATAAAAAAATTTAATAGTTTATTTTTTAACGAAAAATTTAAATTTTCAACTAAACAAATTTTCTACCAAAAATATTGAATGTTTTTAAATAAAAAAAATTCGACGAAAAATGGAACAGTTAAATTTTTAGTTAAAAAATTAATTTTTAACAACAAAAAAAAGAATTTTCAACCAAAGGAGAAAAACAAAAAGAATAATTTTAACCAATACTTTCAAACAAAAATGTGATTAGTCACCAAACATGGAAGAGTTAGATTTTCAGTTAAAAAAAAAATGTTAACAAAATAGTTAATTTTTGAACAAAAAAAAATTCAAATAAAATTATGAATTTTTTTTTCAGTCGCTATTCACGATTAGCGAAAATCTTTAAAATCTAATCAAATAGTTATATTCGAAGAAAAATCCTGCCACCAATGTCAAATTTACAGGATAATTCGAGCAAGAACTGATTTAAATACCTCATCATGAACATAAATATCACATTTTTCTTATCCTCGAACTTTAAAAATAATACAGTGAACTCTTGCTTATTTCAAGGGCCGAGAAACGTAAACATTTGGATATTTCAAGGCTGGAGGGGCCCCCACCTTCACCACAAGTAGTATGGTGATTTTGTCAAGCGACGTTCATTGGCTGCCCGGCGTTGTAGCGATGCGCGCGCTGTAAGCATATGTACGTCCTTGCATTTGCGCATCATGCATGTCAGTGTTTTTCAAGTGTTTTTGTTGACCTACGAATCGGTCAAAAACATAGAGAACGATGGAAAAGGTAACCAAATATTGTGATATAACAGAATTTAAAAAAACTCAAATATTTCGCGGAATATTGAGTATTTTAGCATGACGTCATGATCGTGATAGAATGGGTGAAAATGTCAGGAAGTTTAGCATAGTTGGTACATCTTTACGTGGGAACGCATACGAATTTTCAGAAAAAAAAATTTGCAACGTAAAAGTAAGTTATAAATGTATAAATAGTAATATGTTTCAAGTGCAGAATGCATTAGCGCAATTATGTTTCATCCTTTTATCGGTGGAAGACCTTTCAGTTTCACGAAATAAAATCAATTATCCGAAATTTGGGGTTATAGTGCCCGATTCTGATCAAATCGATCCGGAACTCCAACCTTAAATTTTGGATATTTTATTTCATTTCGTGAAACTGACAGGTCGTTAATCGACGAAAGAATAGAACATGACTAAGAAAATACATTCTACACTTGAAAAATTTTACTATTCGTACATTGAGGACTTACTTTCACGTTTATAACATTTTCTTCAAAAAGTCGTATGCATTCCCATGTCAAGATGTACCAACTATGTTAACCTTCCCGACATTTCTACCTATACTATCATGACCATGACGTCATGCTAAAATACTCAATTCAAACAAACGAAGGCTTTCTGCTCTTCGGGCCTCTTTCCAATTGGTCAGCTACTGATGCGAGCGAGACCGTACAGGGATGTGGTGGGAGGTGAAGGAACTGCGCTACAGTGCTCGCAATTCGGCTCCCCAAATGCACTGCGCATGCGTTTCTTCGGCAGTCTCATTAGCTGTGAATGGCGCGCCTTTTTGAAACTATTACATTTGTAAATCAATTTCTTATAATAAATCATCATTGTGGAAATACTCTTTACAAATAAATTATTGATTTTAAATTCAAAGAAAGGAATACCGTTTTTCATCAATGTACATTTTAAATCATTCATAATTTTTTTAGTACTTTGTGATTATCATAAATTGTGAAAAATTGATTTGCATATTTAATCGTTTCAAATAAGCGTCCGATCATCATCCAATGAGGCTGCTGGTGTGACGCATACGTAGTGCGATTGGGGAGCCAAATGGGGAGCACTGCTGCGCCACTTGGAATATCCCAGCGTGGTAAACTGGGAATAAGTGAGCCTTGGAATAAGCGAGAGTTCACTGTATTTTTGTATAAAAAAAAAATTCAATACATTTATGTGACAAATATGTCCAGAAAACGCAGGAAATAAAGTCTTAAAGAAAATTCGAATGAAATTCAAATATTCAAATTTAATTCTACCTTGATGAATAGCTCATCCGGAAATACCTTGAAAATCAATTTTTTATGTTTTCTAAATGTAAAAAAAAATTTTAAGTACAGTGTCAGATTATTACACATGCGGAGTCATATTTTGTCAATAAAAAAAATCTGCTAATTTTAAAGAAAAAATTTTTATTCATATTGTATTTACTGGAATGTTCTCACTATATTGAGGAAACTTCTGGAAATCATATACAATGTTCTCCAATTCGATAAGATTTTCGGTAAAATCCGTAACAAAATGTTGGAAAATAAAACAATTTTTTTCTAAAGAAATATTCTAGTTATTTAAATTGTTCAACTTCAAATAATTTATGAAACTTTGAAAATTGGAATCAAGTATTAATATAATAAAAAATCCTTACCAGGATTAGAATCCCTGGATCTTTTATAAATTTCGACGAGAATACTGGTGTATGAATAAATTATAACAATTAGGGGAAGCCAATACATCATCAGCATTCCAAATAATGAATAAGTCAATTCGTGAGTAAAACTCGGAAAAGTATTAAATGTGATACATTGCTCGTACCACGTAAAATTTGGATGGGTTTCTACGTGAAATACAAGCATCTGAAAAATAAAAAACAATCAATTTTTCCTACATTCTTTTAGTTACTTCACTTTTTAAGTATTCCAAATTTAATTTAGGGACCTCCCCTAAACTACGTTAGCAATTCTGATATAATAATGAAAATAATTCTTTAAGAAAATAATGTATAGGTACCATATTGAATTCAATAATATTGCATTTTCAACCAAAATGGTTGAATTTTCAACAACAAAAACAACAAAATTATTTTTCTACGAAAAGAGATGAATTTAGAAACTAAAAATTTCTAATCAAGCAGTTGAATTAAGAACCAAATAGTTGAGCTGTTAAGCAAAAGAGACAAATTTTCAAAAACATAATTGAAGTTCAAACCAAATTGTTCAATTTTCGAGCCAATAAGATGAATTTCTTGAGGTCAGTTGAATTTTAAACAAAAAATTCAGTTTTCAACTAAGAAAGATGAATTTCCAACCAAGAAGATATTTTTTCTGATAAAAAACATGAATTTTTAATTCAAAAGGACGAGTTTGTGACAAAACAGTTGAACTATCCACCAAAAAATTTGACCCTGGCAAACTTGTTGAATTTTCAACAAGAATAATTAAATTTTCAACGAAATAGTTCAATTTTCAACAAAATTGTTGGATTTTGAAGTCAAAAAGAGGAATTATCTAAAGAAAAATTGAATTTTCAACCCAAAAATATTATTTTTCAATGAAAAAGGTTATTTTCTATTGAATAGTTAAATTTTATTGAAAATATTCTCATTTTTATCCAGAAAGTTTAATTTTCAACCAGAAATAGAAATTTTCAAGATTATTGTAGAAATTTGAAGCCAAAAAGACGAATTATCCACAAGAAAATTGAATTTTCAGCCATAAAAATATTAATTATTTATAAGAAAGATTACTTTCGACCAAATAGTTAAATTTCATTGAAAATGGTTTCATTTTGATCCAAAAAGTTAAATTTTCGAAAGCAAAAAAAAATGAATTTTCAACATAAAAGTTAATTTTCAGCTAAATAGTTAAATTTTCAAGACAAAAAGACGAATTTTGAATAAAATACATGAATAATCAAGTAGAAAAGATCAATTTTCATTGAAAAATATCAATTTTTGACTAAAAATGGAATAGTGACTTTCTTAGTAGAAAAAATAACAATTTTTAACAACAACAAAAAAAGAATTTTTGAAGAAATAGTTAAATTTTTAACCAAAGAGATGAATTTTAAACTTAAATGTTGAATCTTCAAATAAAAAATGAATTTTCAACAAAAATTTCAACATTCAATCAAAAAGATGATTTACAACCAAGATTAATTTTCTAAAAATAGAATACTGAAATTTTCAACCAAATAGATAAATGTTTTACCAACAAAATAAATTTTCGGCAAACAAGATTAATTTTCTAGCCAAAAAGACGAATTTTCAACAAAATACTTAAGTTGTCTACCAAATAGTTAAATTTTGAACTTATAAAAATAAATTTTTAAACAAAAATGAAATCGTTAAATATTCAAATAAAAAATTCATTTTTACCAAAAAATAAAGGAAAAATTTTCTTTCAAAAAGTTAAATTTTCAACCAAACAGGTGAATATTCCACCAAAAAGAATGCATTTTGTTGAAAATTCGTCTTTTCAAGATTCACCTCTTTAGATGAAAATTGGAAGTGTTTTTTTTAATTTCCTTTTTTTCTAGATAAAAATAAATTTTCCATCTGAAAATTTAACAATTCCATTATCGGTTGAAAATTTTGTTGTGAATTCGTCTTTTTGGTTAGAAAATTAATGTGGTTTGTTCAACATTTTTTGTTGGTAGAAGATTCATCTCTCTGGTTGAGAATTTAACTGCTATTCTTAGAAAATTAATCTTCTTGGTTGAAAAACATATTTTCGGCGAAATGTAAAACTTATTTGTTGAATATTCATTTTTCATTGGAAAATTCAACATTTTAGTTTGAAAGTTATTTCTTTGATTGAAAAATTTAACTATTTCGTTGAAAATCCGGTTTTTTTGCTTGAAAAATCAAGAATTTTGTAAAAAAAATTCAGCTCTTTAACTAAAAATTAACTTTTATGATCAAAGTTCATATTTTGTTTGAAAAATCTACTTTTTGATTAAAAATAAAACTATCCTTGAGAAAATTTAACTATTTGGTAGAAAATTATCTTTTTTGTTGAAAAATAATATTTTCAAGTAGCTTTTTGGTAGGACATTAAACTTCTTGGTGGAAAATTTATTTTTTTGGTTGAAAATTGAACTATTTCATTCAAAATTCATCTTTTCAGATGAAAATTAATCTACTGGGTTCCAAGTAGAAATACTTTATTCAAAAATAAGATTTTTAAGATTCACTGCTTCGGATAAAAATTAAAAATTGTTCATGAAATTTCTTCTTTTTGTTGTTAAAAATCAGTTTTTTATCTGAAGATTCAATGATTCCATTTTAGGTGGAAAATGTATCCTTCATGTGTTGAAAATTGAACTGGCTAAAAATTCGTGTTTTGGAAGAAAATGTATATTTTATGATAAAAAAAGTCATATTTCTTGCTTGAAAACGAACTTTCTTATTGAAAATTGAACTTTTCGGATTAAAAGTTCAACTGTCTTCTAAAAAATTCGTCTTTTTGGGTTGAAAATTTTTCTCTTCTGGTTGAAAATATTTGTTGTTGAAAATTTCACATTTTTGTTGAATTTTTTGTTTGTCTGTTGAAAATTTACTTTTTATCTTCTTATCTTTTATCTTATCTTCTTTTTATCTTAGTAGTTTTTTTAATGTTTTTTTTTACTATTTTGTTGAAAACGCAATATATTTCGATTTAAAATCTGAGGATTCAAGAGTTTTATTTTAAATTCTATACAGTATTTACATTCATTCTATTAAAAAGAATTTATTTCTCAATTTTTCGTGAAAAATTGCCCTATTTCTCCTGTTTGAGAGAATTTTGGGCCGAAAATTGTTTAAAAAAATGTATTAACGGTCCCTTACCTGAGGCAATGAACAGAGAGTTGAGCCCACCCAAGCTCCAATCAACATAATTCTACTCCTTCTGTTTATATTGATGATTTGCAAGGGTCGTAAAACTGCATAATATCTATTTAATTGCAGAATAATTATATTAATTATAAATCATTATATTCACTAGGTTTAAATAAATTATTATTAGAATTGGGCATACATTTATTAGCCAGAGGACAATCCCGCACCAAGCTACCTGTGTACGGTTCCCCCACTACGTGACTTCCCCTCACTCAGCCGAACTGCTGCCGCCGAGCCTGGTCAGCGTGAGTCCTTTGTAACTTATGAGGACTAAAATGGGGGATATAACATTTTTTAAACTTAGCACTTGGTAATTTACGAATATAATATTCGAAATCTAAGAATTATAACGATTCCAATGATATGATAGTTGACTTCGAAAGTTGAAAATTAAAGAATAAAGTTCAAATTCATGTGAAATTTTATAGGAAAATTCTCAGTTTGTATAATAGGAGCTTGTGCTGACTAAAATTATGTTCCATAACATTTCACATAAACTTGAACATTTATTCTTTAGTTTTCAACTTTTGAGGAAAACAATAGCATACAGCTAATTATCAAATTTTTGAAATTTTGTCCGTTGTGCATTTTTCTCAATGGAAGGTTTTCAGGTAAGAATTTTATATTTTCAAACCGCCATAGTATGTGTAGTTTTATTTTTCATTGTTTATGAATCGTTTTCTAGTTTATTTGATAAATATACGAAAAAAACATATATTTTATAAATATGAATACACTGTTATATAAAATATTTCAAAACTCGAGCATTTTTAAGTTACAAATGTAATTTAAATTTCAGGTTCTGGTGACTGCGAGTGATTTTCCATCACCGGCAGCAGTTGGGCTGAGTGAGGGGAAGCCGAGTAGTGGGGGAACAGTACACAGGTAGCTGGTGCAGAATTGACCAACGCCCCAAGTCATTTATTCAAAAACGAAATTGACATAAAAATAATACCTGTCTATACTTATGCAAATTAAAATGAAGGATGATAAGTATAATCCAAACATCCTGAAAAACGCCATTATCCTGCACATGACATCTCCTGCTTTCCAGGATACAGTAATCGCCCATCCAATTTCAAGAGGCATCATTAAAAAAGTTACCTGTGAAAAAAAAAAAATTTCAATTCGATATTTTGTATTTTATTGATTCGAAAACTGAGGGGTTGAGCACTGGCAAATTTTAATTAAAAGTATCCAACAAAATTTAAGGAATTCCAATAATTTAAGATTTTAAAAAATCAAATAATTCAAAGTTTTTGAAGAATATGCGAAGTATTTAGAAGAATAGAAAATATTAAGAGAAATTAAAAGAATTTAATAAATAATCCAAGGGAATTCATGAGAATTCAAAAAAATTAAATAATTGCTCAATTTTCAAATTTTTTGGTTAATAAATTTCATAAAAATTTCGAATAATTAAATTTAATTACCAATAAATCTGCAATAGCCAAATGCATAAGCATCGTATTGATTCTCGTTTTCGAGGTTCTTCTTCTTCGACTGATAAGGAACAAAACAGTCGAATTTCCTATTGCTGATATGACCATTAGCACACTATATGTTGCTATACTAACGACATGCCCACCATTAAATTGCATATCGATTGGAAGTTCCAATTTCGTCGAAGAATTATCCGCCATCGTTGAATTATCCTCCATCGATTCAATCGAAACTACTGAATTCGACATCGATTTTATTACAAGTCACCTAAAAATAACTTTTTTATTATTAAATAATAGAAAAAAAGGCTGCGCGTGCTTAATACGTGTTTATTATTTAGATTGGCTACTTATCACATTAAAATATATACTTGGATTTGAAATACAGTGAACTCTTGTCTATTCCAAGGGCCGCGAAACGTAAACATTTTGGTATTTCAAGGGTGGAGGGGCCCCCACCTCTACCGCGAGTCGTGAGGTTATTCTGTCAAGTGACGTTCATTGGCTGCCCCGGGCTTATATCGATGCGCGCGCTGTAAGCATTCGTGCGTCCTTGCATTTGCGCATCATGCATGTCAGTGTTTGTCAAGTGTTTTTGTTGACGTACGACGTGACAAATATAACATTTCCTTGAAATAGTACAATTTGCCAACTAAAAATCAGGATAATATAATCAAAAAACAACTCAAATATTTCGCAAAATATTGTGTATTCTAGCATGACGTCACGACCATGATAGGATAGATAAAAATGTCAGGAAGGTTTGCATAGTTGGTACATATTGACATGGGAATGCATTGTTAGAAAAAATAATTTTGAACGTAAACTTAAGTTATAAATGTATGAATAGTAATACTTTTCAAGTGTAGAATGCATTTGTGAAATCATGTTTAATTCTTTTATCGGTTGAAGACCTTTCAGTCTAACGAAATAAAATCAACTATCCGAAATTTGAGCTTAGAGTACCCGATTCTGAACAAGTCGATCTGATACACTAACCTCAAAATTGAGATATTTTAGTATATTTCGTGATACTGAAATGTTGTCCATCGAGAAAAGAATGTAACATGACTGAGAAAATACATTCTACACTTGACAAATATTACTATGCGTAAATTTATGACTTACTTTTACGTTTAGAATATTTTCTGCAAAAAGTCGTATGTATTCCCATGACGTCATGCTAAAATATTCAATTTAAAAAAACGAGGGATTCCCGCTCATTGGGCATCTTTCTCATTGGTCAGCCACTGACAGGGATGGGACCGTACAGAGACCGTGGTGGGAGGTGACGGAACTGCGCCATTTGGAATATCTCAGCAAGGGGGATTTGAAATAGGCAAGCCTTGGAATAGGTGCGCCCTGGAATAAGCAAGAGTTCACTGTACTATAAAATATAATTAATAATCATAAATTCAAAGAAATATTAGGGACGACTGAAAATCCAGAAAAATAAAACTCCCGACACTGTAAAATTCCTGAATTAGAAAACTCCTGAGTAATCAAATTCCCGAAATTATAAAATTTCCGAAATATAAAAATCCCGAATAATAAAATTCCTGACTAAAAATATATTATTTTATAACATATTATTTATTAAAAATATAATAATCAAATATTTTCATAAAATACATTGTTAAAATGTTTAAAGTTCTTTAAAGTTATTGTTTGAATTTAAAATGACAATAATTGTATGTTTTTATTAGAAAATAAATTTAAAAACACATGCGCCTCAAACGAACCAAAAAATGTCTCCCTTTTTCTCTGCACCTAATAATATTTTCGAAACAAATTTTTATTTTTTTTCAAATTGACAATTCAATTTTTGAAAATGGGTTTTGTAATTTGTTTGAAACTGAGAACATTTCTAAACAAAATTTGTCATCCAGAAATATATTTTTTAAATCATTGTTATTTTAAATTCCAACAATAATTTTCAAATTCCATAAACATTAAAAAAAGTCTTTGAAAAAATAATTGATTATTGTCGAAAGCTCACGAAAAATAAAATTCCCGAATAATACAATTGCCAAAATGATAAAGTTGTCGAAATATTAAAATCCCGAATTCAAAAATTCCCAAATAATAATATTCCCAACAGTTTGCAATATTTCCGAATTTGAAAATTCGCGAAAGAAAATTGTCGAATCATAAAATATTTGAACTAGATGCATTTTCAGTCCAAAAGTGTGAATTTTCAACAAAAAAGTTAATTTTCAAACGAAACTGATTAATTTTTTATCTGTCTGTTGCATTTTCAACAAAAAAAAGATCAAATTTCTACAGAGAGAGAGAGAGAAGAATTTTCAAACCACAAAGATGAATGTTTAACAATGTTTAATAAATTTGTAATGTTTAAAAATAGATTAATTATCAATAAGAAAATTTGTAGTCAAGTAAAAAAATGTGAATCAAATTGCTGATTTTTCAAGCCAAAATACCAATTTTCAGCAAAACAGATGAATTTTTAAACAAAGAAGTAAGAATGTAACAAAATTGTTGAATTTTTAACATAACGATTCCATTTTGAACCAACGAATAAAATTTGTAATTAAAAAAAATTAATTCTCAACCAAAAATTTGATAGACTTTTCAACCGGAAAGTCATTAAAAACTCTTGAATTTCAAAGATGCATAAATAAAAATTCCTAAATTTTTATAATTTTAAAGGTCCCGAATTGAATGAATTTCAAATGTAAATGATCAAAATTACAGAAATTTTAAATGTTAATTTTTCAAATTTAAAAACTCTTCAATTTTCAAGATTTCAAGAATTTAAAATTCAAAGTTTTGTAATTTTGAAAAGTTACAATTGAAATTTCTTGAGTTTTGAAAATTTAGAATTACAAATTATTCAGTTTTGAAGAATAAAATATGGAATTTGTTTAATTGTATAGATTTACAATTTAAAATTCTTCTATCGTGAACAGGAAAAATCACAGCTTTGATTTATTATTTGGAAACTCTTATAATTTTGTACATACTAGTTCCTTTTTTTCAGGAACTTCCCCAACACTGCATATAATTTAAATAACAAAATTAATTATTATTATTAATTTTCTTTTAAATTTTGATGTTAATGTCTTTTGAATAGCAAAAATAAATTAATTATTGATATGTAGTTATTTTATCCTACTATTAGGTATTTGGAGAACGAAAAAAAGTTCACCTCTGATTGGATTCGAACCAGGAATTTCAACTCCGTCTTTCCAAAACGAAAAAATGCAATTTTTCAGAAAAATAAAAATTGTCAATTAATTAATTTTCTATTTTTGGATCCAAATTCGAAAATGATTAATTTTTTATTTTTAGATAAAAATTTGAAATTAAAATATCGATTCGCAGAAATTAAAAATGGCACGTATCAAGATCACTCCATAAATGCATGTACAGATTGCCTAGCACAATAGTCACGAGTGTCATTTTCATTGTAAATATTTGGATTCGGATGGTTTACTCAACGCATGCCATCGAAATCCGGAAATACCTATCGAGATTTAATTCGAAAATTCGCTGCATTTTCCGCTTTTCATTCAATTAGAAAGAACAATAATTTATTTAATTTTAATTGCAATTTCAGATCCAATTATTCTTTTTCAATTATTTATCTTTTGCAATTTCGTGACGAGGCAACATTTTTATATTGCAAAGCCCAGATACAAATTTTTTGAAATAAAGTCTGCTGAAACTTCCCAATTAAAAAAAATTGTTCCTGATGTTTCTGGGATTTTATTTTATCCAGTAAAATTGAGAGATGACTGAAAAATCCAGAAAAATCAAATTCCCGTCACTGTAAGATTCTCAAATTGGAAAATTCTCGAATAATAAAATTCCCGAAATTATAAAATTGTCGAAATATAAAAATCCTGAATTAGAAAATTCCCGAATAATGAAATTCCAGAACAATTTATAGTATTACCGGATTAAAAATTTCCCGAATAATAAAATTCCCGACAGAAAATACCCGAATTATAAAATATCTTAATAAGAAAATCCCCATATTTAAACAATTAAAAAGTTGCTTTTTACATTCTCATTCTAATGAGAAGGTATTGGTTTTATGTAAAATTTGACTTGGTCGGTTTTCATCAAATCTCCACGTTTTGAGACCCCCTGAGCCAGAAAAAAAGGTTTTTATCAAGGTGTCTGTCTGTCTGTCTGTCTGTCTGTCTGTCTGTCTGTCTGTCTGT
>CAKNXH010001829.1:111859-135258 GCA_932178445.1 Andricus quercusramuli | reverse complement strand
TGTAAAATATCAAAATATTGGAAATTCCCGAATTTAAAAAAACTGTTGGGGAATTTCATCATTCGGGAATTTTTGAATTCGGGAATTTTCAAATTCGGTAATGTTATAAGCTGTCGGAAAATTTTTATTCGAGAATTTTCCAATTCAGTAATACTATAAACTGTTCAGGAATTTCATTATTCGGAAATTTTCCAATTCGGTAATATTATAAACTGTTCGGGAATGTTCCAATTCGGGAATTTTATTATTCGAGATTTTTCAGTCGTCCCAAATCTTCCCAATTATGAAAATTCTCAAGATTTTCCGTGAAAAATGTTTTATAAAGTCTATAGAATTGATACGTAATTGAAGCACTTATTGAATTAGGAAGAAATTAATTGCAACGCAGCGAATCGAACTAGTCGAATCATCAACATGGGTCAAGGAAAGAAAGTCTTTACAATGTGAAGATTAATAAAATACCAATAAAAAAGATTCTTTAATTAAATAATATCAAACAAAACAATAATTTAATTATATTTAACATCAATCCTGCTTAAGAATAATTAGAAAAAGTTTAGAATAAATATTTATTTAAAAATATACATAAAGAATCAACCCTAACAAAAAGATAAATAATAATCAATTTTATCCGATAAAAAGCTCCTTTCGAATTATTTTATTTAATTAACAAAGACATTTCTTGGTATTTTAATTAAAAATCGAGAAGGACGATTAAAAAATGTTAAAAATCTTCAAATTTTACACAAGTGTTCCTTTTTAAAGAAAATATTATTAGAGGTTTTCAAATATTTGTTTTTTTTTTTAAAGAGAAATTCCAATATAGCGAAATTAGACTCGTAAGCTTAAATATAATAATTTATAAAAATTGGAATGAGTATTTAAATAAATTTAATTTGAAGAAAATAATTAATCAAGATTTTATTGAAAAAGAATTACAATTGAAAAATAATAGTAATAATCACAGTAGGTCCTTAATTTTAATTTACTGTACCTTTTAATATGAAATTCAACGAGAAGTAGCCTGGCGATAATTATGCAGTTTCCGACATTTGTAAATAAAGTAAAATTGACACCAAAAATCAAAATTAATTACTGCTGTATTGTCCTTTTAATATAATCAATCTTCCTCTTTATATTTATAGTCGTTATTAAACAACGAATTATTAATTTTCATTGCTGAAATATAAATTTTCTACTATTTAGCAATTATAAATTGTTGCTTAATTAATATTATAGAAAATAAACGTTGGAAAAGTGGAAAGCAACTAAAAAACAATTAACTTAAAAGATAATTATTTTTATTTTCAGATTAAATATTTTTATATTTTCCTAAATAAAATTATAAACCAAAATCAGTTCAATTTTTCAAAATCCCAGTCTGATTATAAATTCTAAGAACCATAGTTTCATATCTAAATTTTTATCTATAACATCTATAGTAATAACTAATAAATAGTAGTAAAAAGTATTGATTCTATTTTTATTATAAAATTTATTTTGAAAATTTTGGTATCAGATTGAAAACAATTTTTATTTTTGATGAAATATTGTTACCTGGGGAACTTTCGCGTACAAAAATACAAGGACCACTGAGAGCTTTGACGGGAAAGCTTTCGCAAAGTTGGTGACTAAGAGACGCTTGCGCAGGTTACAATTGGTATAGATATTCATCAATCAGACGCAGTTTCAAATTTCATCGTATTTTTATTATTTTTTAATAATATGTCATTTTCTTTATTCAGATACTTGAAGAAATATTTTATAAACCTAAATCATTTTTTAATTAGGCGAAAAAACTCAAATAAACGAAAAAAGAAGAGAAAAAATCTGTCATTTCGTGATTGTGAATTCTCTTTTGTTAAAGCTCCTTCGGCCTTAACAAACACATTCTCATTTTATCAAATTTATGTCATATTTATTTCTGTACATCGGTCTCGGACTGCTTATTCAGATAATGAAAAATAAAGTACAAATTTTATTTTTCATACATTTTTTAATATTTGTACTGTATTTTGTATTAATTTTTATTCTCAGCTACCCTGAAAAATGTATTATTTGAATACATTTATATTAATACAATTTATAATTTGAATTGAAACACATGTATTTTTATTGTCTTGTTTTTATAATTAAAGAAAGTGTGCATCCTATAAAAAAAACAATTTTGTTAATTAACATTTTTTGCACCTTCTTTCGTTTTCCCAAAAAATTAATTTGTTTATTTTCAATGTTATTTCTGAGATTTAAACAAAAAACACGCATCCTACAAAAAATAATTAATAAAAAATTTGAAAATTTTTTTTAGATGAACATCTTTTGTCTATTAATTTTTGTTCTTGCCTTGCGTCGTTTTTCCACATTTTTAAAACTTTTATTGTTATTTCTTACGATTAAAACAAAAACTACCCATCCTATCAAAAAGTGATTGATAAAACATTTGTAGATCTTTTTTGGGTTCACAGTTGTTGTCGATTCATTTTTTTTTCGTAGCTTGTGTCTTTTGTCCAAAAAAATTTATTTCTAATTTTTTATGTTGTTTTTTACAAATAAAACAAAAACTGCGTGCCCTATAAAAAAATGATTGATAACAACTTTTAATTTTTTTCAGGTAAACAAATTTTGTCTATTAATTTTTTGTCGTATCTTGCGTCGTTTTTCGATAATTGAAGTATTTTTTTATATGTTATTTTTTACGATTAAAACAAAAACTACACGTCCTATCAAAAATTTATTTTCGAAAAATTTGTAGATCTTTTTTGGGTGCCCAATTTTTGTCTCATCGTCTTTTTTCGTATCTTCCATACTTTGACCGAAAAATTCAATTTTTGATTATTCTTGGTGCCATCAAAATTTGAATTTTCGATTTTTCAATAAAATTCAAAAATTTTTATGATAATCTTTTAGGGCTTTTAGAAAGCAATGTTTTCCTTTTGCTGACATTTTCGTATGTCTGTATGTGCATACAGACATACATGCAGACATACAAACATCCAGACATACAGACAAACCTACAGCCTGTATTTTGGATTCAGAGGGTGACAAAACGTGAACATTTGACAAAAATCAGTAGATGAGCCAATTAAAGTTTATCTCAACAAAACAAAACTTTTCCAAACCTTGTGTTTTTCTCAAAAGGCATATTTTAGTTAAATTTTTTATATAAAATATTCATTCCTATTTTAATTCCTGAAAAATATCTTTCCCTTATTTTTTATTTCTCCATTTCCTCCTGTCCCTAAATATTCCCTTTTGTTCATAAAAAAGAGAACAAAGCGTTTTCTTGTGTCCCTTTCTTGTTTTCTTATATTTTTTAATTTCTTCCTTCCTTTCTAATTTTTTTTTGTGAGGAAATCGATTTTTCTTTTCCACTTTTCAACATTCCCAACAATAAATAATTACATTTTAATTATTTCAACCCAATAATTTTATTATTTTCAGTCACTTTTCGAGTCAGGAAGAAAAGGAAAAATGCAAATAGCTCAATTTGTTTTCTATAAAGTCAGGAGGCGATGCGACAAAGTTCAGTTTGAGTCGCAATTAACGTGTTTTCTTCATGTCGATAATATACAGTGTCTCATCCCTTATCTGGATCCTCGTTATCAAACGACCTTGAAATTTTAACACTCATCTTTAAATAAATCGCTTTATTTTATAGAAATATGGTAGTGGTATTTTCCAATAATGCCAAAAGGATCTAAAATTAATAATAGAATAAAGAATATTTGAATTTCCCGCCCAAAGGTTCATTATTAATTGGCCAGAGCGCTCTCTCCTGATGGCTCTTTAATTTGCGCTCGAAATTGGAATTACAAAAAAACTGTTTTAGCAAAAAGTAAAAAGCCTGTAAAGACGTTAAATGAGTCATTAAAATCTCCCCCTCCAATACTTCCCCTCCCTTCCCATCGTTCTGCCACCGCTACTTCTGCTCTCCTCACTTTCCCTAATAACCCCACAATATCCCTCCTATACTCCCTCACCTCTACTCTCCCTCACTATCCAACCACCCCTCTCCTCACTTCCCCGTCGTACCCCTCCCAAAACTTCGCCTCCCTACCCCGTCCTTTCCTTCCATCACTTATCCACACTCCGTCTACTCCCTCTCTGCCTAACCCTCAAGCTTTACTATTTCCCCTGCTATCGCTTCTACTACTTTCCCTCCTACTACTTTTTCTCCCCCTCACTTAATCTACTCTCCCTCACTCTTCCTCCCGTAATTCCCTTCACCTCACTTCCACACTTTCAATCTCCTTGTTTCACCTGCTTCCACTACTTCCCGACCCCTCACACCATCTAGTCACACTCACCACTAACTACCCCTATTTCTATTCCCATCACTTCTCCTATTTTCCCTCCACCTCAATTATTCTACTTTCCCTCACTCCCCGTTCACTACAACCCTCGCTTTCCCTCCCATTCTTCCCCTCCTTCCAGTCCCCTCAATTTACCTGCTTCCACTACTTCCCCATCCTCACTCCATCTACTTCCTCACCCATCACTCTCCCACCCTCTATCGACTCCCCTCCCATATTCCCATCGCTTCCCCTATTTCCCCTCACATCGCTTATTCTACCACCCCTCCCCTCACATCCTCTACTTCCCCTACCCCATCCGCGGATACGTATCTCTACAAACTTCTCAAAGATTGATTTATTAGTTCTTTAGCGATTTTTTTTTAATTTTCAGTTTAATTTATATCAAAAAGCAAAATAGAACGGGAAGTTATATTAAACGAAGGTTGAAGTTTGCAAACGAGGATGACTTATGTTAGAGACTTTATCTTCTAAATCGACTCGTTACTACTTTTCTGTCACTTTGTCAGGAACTCTGAATCGAAAGATCACATCTGCAGATGAGTGGATTGATGGAATCTAAATTTATTCACAAATTCTCGTCCCTAAAGTTATTCCCAAATGTGCCCTAATCACGTTGACAGGCAGATTTGAAGAATTTATCAAAGTTTCTTTCTTTCAAAGTATCAAATGTATTTCAATACTTCAAAATAATAATTTTTATAACACATGCATGATTTCAGTCCTTTTCAAGGCTTATGAAGCAGGGCTAAAATTCTACTTTTCAGTCCCTAGGGCAGGACCTACCACTTTCAGCAGGTGTTGACTGCCACGACACATGTTTGGTTGTCAGATTTTCTGTCATTTTTTTTATCGGTTTCCAGGAATCCTGAGAAGGATTATAATAGAATATTTATATTATAATAATAGAATTATAATAGAATTTTTTCTATTCGAATTCAGAATACATTTCATTTTTTCATTTCAAACTTTAATTTACCGTGAAGAATTATCAGGGACCAGTCGAAGGACAAGTTCGATGAAAATTTATTGGGGCCTATTTGACCTAATCTTTTGACCGCCACTGGCAGTCAAGGCAGTCAATGACTGCATTCTGGTGAGCCCTGTCCTAGGGAGGGAAAAGTTCTTTTTAATCCCTATGGAGTAAAAAGTTTCGTCAAAGGCGAAAAATAAAAATTATCAAGCTATCAGCTAATCGCGTTGGCGAACTGGACCAACTCCAAGCGGTAAATTACCATAAATTACTAATAAATTACGGGAAATATTTGGATACTCTGAATTTACGTAAATTTCCATAATTTAAAAAAAATTTAAATTTCAGAATATTTCCAAAATTTTTTTAATTTTGAAATGTTAGAAATTTAAAAAATTTCAGATCTTTTAAAAAAAATTAAGTTTTGGAAACTCCCGAAAACTTTCAAAATTGCTCAAATTTCATAATTCATTTATAATTTATAAATTTGCCATAAATTTTAAAAATGTTCGAAATTCAAACATTCTGATTATTTCTAGAATCTTGGAACTTGATGGTAAATTTATAAATTTCCAAAACATTGTATAAATTTTTAAAATTTTAGAAGTATTAGAATTTTTTTTTAGAAATTATAACAAATGTTCAAGATTTTAGAAATGATCAAAATTTTCAAATTTTAGAAATCATCAAAATTTTTTTAATTCTGAAATTATAAAAATTTAGCATTTTCAAAAGGTATAGTAAATATAATAAATTACCAACAATTTTGAAAAATCATTTTCGGATCTGGTTGAGATTTGTACAGTAAGTTGGCACTGATGTAAGAGTAAATTTCCCAAAAGATTATATTTGAGAAATAATTTTTATGGGAGGCATGGGGGTTAGAAGAAAAATAAAAAAATAGTTTTTCTGAAGAACGGCTGAACCGATTTCGATGGGCAAAAAATATGTTACGAGACGCAATGAGATAATGTTGTAGAAGAATTTCGATTTTTATTTTTAAAAATACGGGTCAAAGAAAATTCTCAAAATTTTTTTGAATTTTTGTAAGGGATGCGTTTGAGGTACTAACACCATATTCCGTCTAAAAAAATCTTTAAATACTGTAGAATAACATGTCCGAATCTCAAAACGATCGGAGGGGTAGTACATAGTTTCCTCAATTTTGTTGGAATTAGTTTAAAAGGTTATTAATAATTCAAATTTTTAGAAAAATATAAGGTAAAAGTTATTTGAATGCTTCAGTGAAGATAATTATTTAATGCTTTTCATGTCCTGAAATTATTGTTTAATTATTAGCTGATTAAATTTTTTCATGATAATAAATCACATAAAGATTGAATTTTAATTTGTTTCAATTAAGTATATAAAATGATTATTTACTTTAAGGTTATGTGATTAATTATTGGCTATAATTTGTAAAATAAGAGTTTATTCATATTTAAAATACCTCTATTCCAATTATGTAATTTCTATCAATGTTTGTGATGTTGTGAACTGATTATCTGAATTTAATTTTTAAGATTATATGTAAATATGTATCAATTTTTTAGCAAATTACTATGAAAGGTTACTAATAAATCAAATTTTCAGAAATGAAAGTGAAAATTTAAAAGAAAAAATAGAAGTGTGAAGTAAAAATTACTTGAATGCCTGGATGAAAATGATAGTTTAATTCTGTTTATATCGTGTACAGATTAATGAATCATGAGCTGAATAATTTTTTTAACAATATTAACTCACATCAAAATTAAATTTTAATTTGCCTGAATTAAGAATATACATAAATTGCTTATTTACTTTAAGGCTATGTAATTGAATATTAGCTATAATTTTAATAATGAAAAGTTATTCATGTTCAAAATACCTTTATTTTCTAATTGTATAATTTTTGTAAATTTTTGTGATGTTGTGAAATAAGTATCTAAAGTCTGCTTTCAATGTTACATGTACACATATTTTACTTTTCTATGAAATTAGTTTAAAAGGTTATTATCAATTCAAATTTTCAGAAAAATATGAAGTAAAAATTATTTGAAGGTTTCACTGAAATTAACTGTTTGTTACTTTTTATGTTGTGATATGATTAATTAATATGTACATACATTTACATTCTTTGAAACGCAATTGAAATTCAATTTCAAATAAAAAATATATTTTGAATTCATATGAAAAAGGGTAACCTACATCTTGTGTAAGATTATTCCAATTTCATAATTTTCAAAATGTTTACGATGTTGTGAGATAATTATCTAAATTCAATCTTCAGCATTATATTCAAATATGTTTTAAGTTTCCATGGAATTAGTTCAAAAGATTATCAATAATTCAATTTTTCAGAACAATGTAAGATACAAATTATTTTGATGTTTCAATGCAAATAATATTGGTGAAACATCACGACCGACGGTACGATAGAAAATATTCAAAGTTTCTCTTTTTTCCAGCTGTAATAACAATTTGATGAAACTTTTGAAATTCAATATTTTTTGCTGTTTATAATATAGCTAATTTAGGTTTATTTGCAATGAAATGATGAAATTGTCAACAAATAAGTTGATTTTTCAACCAAATTGTTGAGTGTGCAACCTACAAAAATGAATTTTCAACTAAATAATCGAATATTAAACAGAAAAGATTGAACTTCAACTAAAAACTGTTGAATTTCCAACAGAATAATTTAAATTTTTTGGAAGACTGTTTAATTCTTAACAAAAGCGGTGAATTTTGAATCCAAAAGGACAAATTTTCTGCCAGAATAGGCGAATGTTTAACAAAACAGTTGAATTTGCAACCAAAACTTTAACTAAAAACAGTTCAATTTTCAACACGAAAATTGGAAAGTACGACAAAAAGACGCATTTTCAACGAAAAATTAAATCTTAAACATCTTCTAATTAATGAAAAATTAAATAGTTGGTATTTTAGCAACAACAAAAAAACGTATTTTCAATAAAATAGTTAAATTTTCAACCAAAGAGTTGAATTAAAAAAAAATTCAACGAAAAAGTTCAATTTTTAACCAAATAGTTTAACTTTTAACCTACAAAGATGAATTCTTAACCAAAACGATGAATTTTCAACAAAGAATATTAATTTTCTACCAAAAAAGATAAATTTACTGAAAAAATATAAATTTTCAACCAAAACTGGAATAGTTAAATTTTCAGCAAAAAAAAAAAAAAAATATGAAAAAAAAAATCATTTTTGACAGAATAGTTCAATTTTCATAAAATAAAATGAGTTTTTAACAAAGTAGTTCTACGTCCAACCAAAAGTTTGAATTTGAAACCAAAAAAGGTGAATTTTGAATGAAAAATTTAATAGTTGAATTTTCGACTAAAAACGATCAATTTTCAATCTAAAATGGAATAGTTGAATTTTCAATTCAAAAAATTAATTTTCATACAAAAGTAAAGTTTTTTCAACAAAATAGTTCAATTTTCAGCCAATAAGATGATTGTTTATTGCAGTTATTTTTAAATTCCAACCAAGCAATTCAATTTTTAATATGGATAATAAATTTTCTAATAAAAAAGAGATAAATTTACAAAAAAAAACACAAATTTTCAATAAAATAGTTAAATTGTTAACCTCTTACCAAATAGTTTGACTTTTAAACTACAAAGATGAATTCTTAACCAAAACGACGAATTTTCAACAAAGAAAATTAATTGTCTACCAAAAAAGACAAATTTTCAACAAAATACACCAATTTGCAGACAACTAAAATGATGAATCTGCCATTCTGCAACCAAAAAATGAATGTTTAATAAAGTAGGGCAACTTTTAACAAAAAAAAGAATGTCTACAAAACAGTTGAATTTTCAATTCGAAATTATTAATTTTCTACCAAAGAGACGAATTTTCTAATCAAAAAGACGAATTGTCAACACATAAAGATTCTTTAGCCAAGACAGAAAAAAATGTCAAAGAAATTGTTGAACATTCAAGCCAAAAGACAGTATTATCAACCAGAAAATATTAATTTTCAACAAAAAAGTTCATTTTTCACCAAAAAATTGCAGTTTTAATCAAAAGAGAGAAAATTTCCACCAACAGGATTAGTTTTCTACCAATAAAGACCAATTTTTGACTTGAGAAAAAGATTAAATTTCAGCAAAAAAAAATGGGAAAGTTACATTTGTAGATTAACAAATTAATTTTTAATAAAAAAAAGAATTTTCAGAAAAATATTTAAATTCTCAATCAAAGAGATCAACCCTCAAACAAATAAATTTTTAACAACGTGGTTTAAGTGTTACCCAAGTGATTGAATTTTCAATTTAAAAAATATCAATTTTCAGCCAAAAATAGTTACGTTTTTAGTTTAAAGAATATTTTTCGACCAAAAAAAGGCATTTTCAACAAAAAAGATTAATTTTCTACCAAAAATATGAATTACTAACTAACTAAAATAATTACTAGTCCCAAACTTCATTTTCAAAATTCTCTAACTTTGCCCCGACCGATTTTTTACTTGCTCTAACCATTAATACTCAAATGCCATTTCGATAGTAGTTTCGTGATTTTCACCATGATAAAATAAGCAGTCTCTTGTTAAAAAGGTAATATAATATTTTTCGTTCAGCAGAGAAAAAGTTCAAAAAACTATTTTTTCATTAGAAGAAAAAAAATTCCAGAACCATGAGCAAAATTCAAGGACCTTTCCAGGTTTTTTCCAGGTAAAAACGAATTCCAGGACTTTTCCAGGTTTTTTCCAGGTAAAAACGAATTCCAGGACTTTTCCAGGTTTTCAAGGATTTCCAGGACACTAGATACCCTGATTACATCCACGTATATTATGTTAATTTAGGTTATGTATTACCTTGAAGAAGGCCTGCAAGAAGGTCGAAACGTACGTTGGTTTTAATCAAATTTACGAATAAAGCTTGATTCTTGACAACTGAATCCACTATTATTTTTACTGGACCGTATGACCAAAATAACACATTCTTAGATGAATTGACTTCATTATTGATGACGACGGCCGAAGCAAATTTGACAGTGTGGATAATATTCCAATCACTGAACATAGATAATTTAAAAAAAATTGTAAAAATATAAACAAAATTGTTTTTTTTCCAGTATGTAATACATCCAGATTTAAATTTAACCCTTCAGCTTAAAGGACTCACCTCAAAATAATGCCATCATAAAGGACACATGGGGTCTCAGTGACCCTACTGACTTAAAATAGCTCTCAGATTGAATGTAAACGATATTTTTGGCTGAAAAAAATCCTGAGTGATGTTGAAATAATACAAAATAGGAATAAAATATTTCCAAAGCCTCAGTGATAATTTGACTATTCGAAAAAATACTTGAAAAAAAACGCTGACAATCGGAAAATCCGTAAGGTCACAGTGACCCCAAGTTAAAATCATATCAGATTAGAAAAATTAATTGTAAATTTAAATTTAACAACAATTTTAGAAAAACTCATGAAAATATAAGGGTGAATAATTAGGCAAATTGAACAATTTGTATACATGAATATATTTTATGAAACCATATTAATATTCAATGCCAAATTTCTTGCCAAAAAATATGATTTGCGAGGAACCAACTTTAATTTTAGTAACATTTTTCAACTTCGTAAAGAAAAACAGTTTGTTTGCAATTCTCTAAAATTCCCGACGATTGAAATATATGGAAAAATTTAATTTAAATCGCGAAATTAAAATGTGCAAATCTTACGTATTTTTTATTCGGACGATTCGCTGCGAAAAGGACTAACTGCTTGGCAGAAATACGACAAACAATATAAATTCTATACTACCATGACATTTTTTAACCATTTTTTAATTAATAACTCAAAATTCATTTTAAAAATTGTTTAAATAATAAACGATGATATTCTCTGCTTTGCTGTACTACTGCCAACTATCGCCTCGGAAACCCAACGACAACGATATACTCGCATCAATTTATTATAGTTGAAATAGTTCCAGATAAAAAAGCCACAAAATTGATTGAATTAAAAAACGATCACTTACTGAATTTCATCAACAAATTTTTCTATTACAAATATTATTTATTTACCCAAATCATTATTTCACTACCTTCTCGTCTCTTTGTGTTCCAAACTAGAACTAATCTCCCACTTTGACCATTCACCAACGATCCAATTAATTTTTCAGACCAAAATAAAATACATTTTCTACTAGAAAAATTCATTGCCCATCTCTCAGTATAAAAATTTCATACTAAAAATTGTTATAAACTACTTTTTAAACAATTTTCACTAATGGTTACCTACATTAGGTTAAAGTATAGTTCCAAAGAAACGATATTTTCATAGTCTTAATATTAACTTATCTTGCTAATTCCTTTTGTAAATGACGTAAAAAATATCTCTTTATCGAAGTCTACACATTTTATCTGATAACAGTTAACATAATATTTCCGAAATCACCTAAAATGTGCGAAAGCGGTTACTCTCGCCCAATGAATTCGAGCAGAGGTGAACGCAAGAGCGAGGCGGTCTTTCTACACCGTCCGCGCTCTGGCATAGCATTCGATGTTGCTGGGCCGAAAAATATTATTCTGGTCTATCAGACGCATCGAATTTATTCGAAAAGATACCCCAGTGCTTTTTCTTTGATATCAAAGAAATTTTCAAAAATGACTGACAAAGTCGAATCTGTTGCTGCCGCAGTTGCAACCCCGAAGAAGGCTGCCGCACCCAAGGTGAAGAAGCCCAAAACCAAACCAACTCATCCACCAACTGCTGACATGGTGAATGCCGCTATCAAGGAACTTAAGGAAAGAAACGGATCGTCCCTTCAGGCCATCAAGAAATACATTGCTGCAACGTATATACTTGATGCCGAGAAGTTGGCTCCTTTCATCAAGAAGTACTTGAAGAGTGCTGTCGCCAGTGGTAAATTGGTGCAGCCCAAGGGTAAAGGTGCTTCAGGATCTTTCAAGCTTGCCGCGAAAGACAGCAAACCCAAAGCTGCCAAGTCTGCTGCTTCAAAGGTTACCAAGAAACCAGCAGTCAAAGCCGCAAAGAAGCCAGCTGCTGCGAAGAAGGCTGCCCCGAAAGCAAAGAAGGCTGCTGCTGAAAAGAAGAAGACGGCAACCAAGGTTGCTGCTAAACCGCCAAAGGCAAAAACCACCGCTGCTAAGCCTAAAGCCGCCAAGCCTGCTCCCAAGAAAGTAGCAAAGGCCGCTTCTCCAGTGAAGAAGGCTGCTCCTAAAGCAAAGAAGCCAGCAGCGAAGAAGGTCGCAAAGAAGTAAAGAGAGAATGTTCGTTTGAAATTTCTAAACGCCCTGTTCCATAACAAACGGCCCTTTTCAGGGCCACCAAATATTTTTAACGTTGGGTTTTTTCTTTATCTTCAAACATGTTAACTTTATTTTTGGTATATAACAGGGTGAACAGTCTTCCCCTTTTTTTCTTAAAATGTCCCTTTTTTCCCCTATTCTCAAAAAACTTCCCATTGTCTCTTCAAATATACGATATTTGAAATTGTAACCATTATTGAATAATAATTAAAGTAATTATAGCACTTGAATACATTATTTATGAATCAATAAGGTACACGTTTCAAGTGCTGACCATTGCAAATAAATACTTTTAAAAAAAATTTGAAGATGAAACCTTTTAACGTAAGTTGAAAATGTGAAAACTGGAGACAGAAGTTATAATCCAATATAAAATTAGAACAGTTACAAAATATACAGTACTTTTCAAACAACTATTAGAAGATTAACACATTTTAGTTTAAATGTGCAAAGTTAAATACTCAATTAAAAAATGGAATTTTCCAAATTCATCAACTGCAACTTTGAATGTTCTAACTTGAGCAATTTCTAATTTTTTTAAATCTTCACTTGAAACTTTTTTTTTCGTTGAAAGTTAATTTGTTTAAACTCACAATTGAACTATTCCATTTGTGTTTGAAAATTGATATTTTTTAGTCAAAAATTCAGCTATTTTGTTGCAAGTTCAAATTTCGTTCAAAAGTTATATTTTTTGGCGGAAAGTTAGTTAAAAGTTCAACTATTTGGTTGAAAATATATTCATTTTGTTGGAAAGCTTTTTTTCGGTTGAAAATCAGACTACTTTGTTAAAAATTCATTTTTTCAAACTGAAAATTGCAATTTTTGATTGAAAATTATTTTATGTGTTCAAAGTATATTTTTTAGTTAAAAATTCAAATATATTGTAGAAAGTTCTTTTTTTTGCTCAAAAATTTAATAATTTGGTAGAAAATTGTTTTTTATTTCATTTGAGACTTAGTTTTTTCAAATGAAAATGTAGCAATTCCATTTTTGGTTGAAAACTGATGTTCTTAATTCAACAATTGAAATATTTTGTTCAAAACGCATCTTATTTTGATTTTGGTTTTTCGGAAAAAAATCTTGTCATGAGTTAGGATGTTTGGGATTTCCTATCTTTTTTGCGATTTTGAAACGTTTATAAACACCATGAAAAAATGTTTCTCATGAATAAAAAATAATAACATGTTTCTTTGGTTCAAGCTGAAGAAATTTCAGGTTCGAATCAACCCTAAAAATATGTTTTAGTACATTTAAAGAAAACTTAAATAAGACAATTTTTTTCGAATTGTTACAATTTTTGATTGTAAATTTCGAAAAGACAACTGAAGATATTTACCGATTAAAAAATTTGTTTCTTCACTTATTTTGGATGTCGACCCACAAATTGTAACTCAAACGATTCGACTAATTTTAATATTTTCACTACTACTGAAGAGAGTAGTTTTAAATTTACATTGAAAGTATCCAATTTTTAAAAATAAATTCTTCAATTGCAGAAATCATTGAAAATTATTTAAAAATGTAACATGTCTTACAAAAAGATTGTTTGTGCTTTTCGAAATATGAAAATAAATGTTTAATCTTTCCCCTATTTTCCTCTTTTTCGTGAGAATACCACACTATTTCCCCTTTTTTCAGCTGCTTTTGCACTGTGATCACTGAGAATATTTTCCGAAAGCAAGTGATTCAAGTGACCAAATGAGTTTCTGGATTAATATCTTGGCTTCACAAAACATTATTGTAATTAATAGAATTGAGAAAATGACCACCGAAATTCTTCAGTCACGTAGAACGCCGTAAATTTAAGTACATATAATTTGTAAAAGAAAGTTTAAACTAGACCCCTAGATTCAACTATTAAGTTATCAAAAATTCCAGAAATTTTCAAAATTTCTGGAAAAATTTTGGTAATTTATAAGACCATAGAGTTCCAAAATTTTAGAAACGTTTCTAAATCACCAACAATTTTAGAAATTATCAGAAAATCTTAAATTTTCGAAATTATCGAAATTTAAAAAATTTTAGAAATGATCAAAAGTTTCAAGATTTTAGAAATTAAAAAAATGTTAGAAATCATCAAAATTTCAAAAATTTTAGAAATTTTAGAAATTTCCAAATTACCAATTATACCATTCCAAATTTTAGAAATTTTCAAAATTTCTAAAAATTTTTGGCAATTTATTAAACCATAAAGTCCCAAAATTTTAGAAATTTTAGAAATCATCAAAAAAATGTATAATTTAGAAATTCTAAAAAAAAAAATTAATGTTCGAAAATATCGAGATTCTTAAATTTTTCGAAATTATCAAAAATTTCAAAATTTTAGGCATTTTCAAATTTCACAAATTTTGAAACTTATCAAAGTTTTAACATTTTTTTAAATTATCCAAGTTTACAAAATTTTTGAAATTATCAAAAATTTCAAAAATTAGAAATTATTATTTTTTAATTTGTTGTAATTTATAAATTTGTAGAAATTATAAGTAAAAAAAAAAATTTAGAAATTATCGAAATTTTTAAAATTTAAGAAATTATCAAATATTTCAAGATTTTAGAAATTTTAAAACTTAGAAATTATCAAAATTTCAAAAACTTTATAAATTTTTAGAATTTTAGAAATTATCGAAAATTTCCAAATTTTGGTAATTTATAAGACCATAAAGTTACAAAATTTTAGAAATTTTTATAAAATCACCAAAAACTTTTAAATTGTAGAAATTACGAAAAAAAACTAGCATTTGGAAATTATCAAAAAATTTAAAATTTTAGTAATTATCGAAATTCTCAAAATTTTAGAAATTATCAAAAGTTTCAAGATTTTAGAAATTTTAGAATGCTTATAAATTATCAAAATTTTAGAAATTTTCAAAATTTCTAAAAATTTTTGGCAATTTATAAAACCATAAAGTTTAGAAAATTTAGAAAATTTTATAAATCATCCAAATTTTAGAATTTATCAAAAAAATGTATACTTCAGAAATTATCAACAAAAATTTAATTTTCAAAAATATCGAGACTTTCAAATTTTTCAAAATTATCAAAAATTTCAAGATTTTAGACATTTATAAATTTTCAAAATTTAGAAATTAATTTTTTTTTGATTTGTTGTAATTTAAAGATTTTACAAATTTTAAAACATGGAAATTATCAAAATTTCTAAAAAAATTTGGTAATTTGTAAAACCATAAAGTTCCAAAATTTTAGAATTTTTTTGTCAAATTTCAGAATAGTTCAAAATTTGAGAATATTTAGAAATTTTTATAAACCATCGAAAATTTTAAAAATTTTAGAAAATTATCAAACAAATTTAAAGTTCAGAAATTATAAAAAATTTAATTTTCGAAATTATCCAAAATTTCAAGATTTTAGAAATTTAAAAAATTTTAGGAATTATCAAAATTTCAAAAATTTTGGAAATTATCCAAAATTTAACATTTTTTAAAATTATCCAAGTTTTCAAAATTTTAGGATTGATCAAAAATTTCAAAATCTAGAAATTAAATTTTTTTAAAATGTTTTGTAAATTATAAATTGGAACATTTCAGACATTTTTGAAAGTTATAGTAAATATAATAAATTACTAAACATTTTGAAAAATCATTCATAAATTAGCAAACTTTTTCAAAACTTCTAAAATTTTCCCATTTTTTGGTGATTTTTAAATTTACCATACATTTTCAAAAATTTTAGAAATGATCAAAATTTAAGAAATATTTAAAATCTTAGAATTTATCCAAATTAAAGAAATCTTTAAAATTTTAGAAATTATCAAAATTTAAGAAATATTCAAAATTTTGGAAATTTTGAACATTCTAGAAATCTTCGGTTATTTATCAATTTTGATCATTTCCGAAATTTTTGAAATGTTCAGTCAACATAATAAATTACCAAAAATTTTGAAAAATCATGTCATAAATTACTAAACATTTTCCAATTGTTTTCTAATTTATAAATTTACCATAGATTTTCAAAATTTCTAGAATTTTCCAAAATCTTCTAAATTCATATTGAAATTAAAATAAAGTTTCCAAAATTCCTCCATTTGAGCAGAAATCATGCCGGTGCTACAATAAACGTTTGAAATTATGCATTTTTTATAAAAAATATCGTATGCACCCAGAGGGAGGGTATTTTTTAGAACTTGTGTATTTTTTCAGTACTCGTGAAAGTCCCACTCCCCCCCCCCCCCCCCCGGTGCATAATATACTATTATTTCTATTATATTCAAATCCAGTGGCGAATCCAGATTTTTTTCCTGGTTTTGCTGGGAATTTTATCCCTTAAAATTTTTAAAAAGGAAGAACCCATAAAATAAATAGAAGATTCTTACCAATTATGGAATTAATTTCTCTCCTCTTCTTATTTTAAAATTACTAAAGGCATCCCTGCAGATCAACAGGTGTAAAATCCTAAATCCTACTTGACACAATCACTCCCTCCAATTTTGAAAAATACACCAATAATTAATTTTCGCCCCAATAATGAACATGATCAGATCACAGATCCACTCTCTGGTAACTGTTTTCAAAAAACGGAAGTATTAGACTTCGACCCATCATCAGCGATTCTTCCAATTTTTTTCACCACAAACAATAATGATAATGAGCGTATCTGATTTCCACTATTGAAAAAGTCGTAATAGATGAACTTTTTTTTATAAAGACAATTCTGATTCCTCGGCACCAATTAAACCGTCGAATGATCCAAGATCGGTGAGAGACTGCAGAATCCTCTCGAGACGAACCCTGAACCATATTATGGCGGCAGACACTTGGGCCAGCATCAGAGGTCAAATGTCAAACGGCTTCTGATAGACTATACATCTTTGTTGAATTTACTATTTCACTCATATAAAACAGTTTATTTATTAATCTTCACCTTCACTCTTAATCCTCCTGGATCTATTTCTTCCTTCTGTTTTCTTTTATGTACCTGCTGGAAGTAGAGAGATTGAAAAAAATAGAAGTAGGGGGATAGGTAAAGATAAAACTATTATCTCTCATTTGGTCACTTTGCACCCTAAAAAGGTAGACGTGAATTTAGATTCACAAAGAGTTAGAAAAAGATAGACATTGGTAGACGTAGGATACAATGAGATAAAGAAGAGGAGATTGAAAAAGATAGACGGGATTTAAGATTAAGAGAGATAGAAAAAGAATAAAATGACTAGATAAAGGATAAGATCAGATAGACAAGAGGGGATTGCAAAAGATAGACGGTAATTTAGATGGCAAAGAGATATGAAAAAATGTTCGTGGATAGATAAAGAATATAGGATAAGATAGACAAGAGGGGATTGAAAAAGATAGACTTAAATTTAGAAAGACGAAGAGATAAAAAAATATTGACGTGGATAGACAAAGGATAGGATTAGATTAAAAAAGAGGAGATTAAAAAAGATAGAGAGAAATATAGATTGCCAGGATGATAGCAAAAGATTGACGTGAATAGATGAAGGATGGGATGTGATAGAGAAGAGGGGATTAAAAAAGGTAGACGTGAATTTAGTTTGACAAAGAGATAGACATCGATAGACGCAGGATACAATGAGATAAAGAAAAGATTGAAAAAGATAGACGGGAATTGAGATTGTCAGAGAGATGGAAAAAGATTGACGTGGATCGATAAAGGATAGGATGAGATAGAGAAGCCGGTATTAAAAAATATATATGTGAATTCAGATTGAAACATAGATAGAAAAAGATAGACGTTGATAGATGTAGGATACGATGAGATAAAAAAAAGAGATGAAAAAGATAGACGTTCTAGGTTGACAGAGAGATAGAAAAATATCAACGTGGATAGATAAATGATATGATAAGATAGGAAAGAGGAATTGGAAAGCGATAGATGGAAAATTAGATTTGACACAGAAATAGTAATACTTTGACGTGGATAGATGAAGAATAGAATGAGATAGGGAAGATGTGTTTGAAAAAGATAGAAGAAGATAGAAAGGCATAGGTGGTAATTAAGATTAACAGAGATAGAAAAAAATTAAAATGAATAGATAAAGGAAAGGATGAGATAGACAAGAGAGGATTTTAGATTGACGAAGAGATAGAAAAATATTAATGTGGATAGACAAAGGATAGGATGAGATAGCGAAGAAGAGACTAAAAATGTAGATGGGAATTTAGATTGAGAGAAGAAGAAAAATATTGTCGTGGAGAGATATAAAGGGTAGGATTAAATAGAAAAGAGGGGATTGCAAAATATAGAAGGAAATTTATATTGACAAAGAGATAGAAAAAGATTGACGTGGATAGTGATGAAGGATAGAATGAGATAGAAAAGAGGGGATTGAAAAAGATAGGCGAGAATTCAGATTGATAAAGAGATCGAATGGGATACATTTTCTCTATCTCTATCTATCATAAATAAAGACTAAAAATTATTCTCTATCTTTTTACTTCCAGCAAGGTTTGTACCCTTCTTTAGAAAGGGTGAATTAACAACCAAATAGTTGAATTTTTAAGCAAAAGAGACGAATTTCCAACAAAATAGTTGAACTTTTAGCCAAACAGTTGAATTTTTAAGCCAGGAAGACGAATTTTTTCGAAGAGAGTTAAATTGTCAACAAAAAAGTTTATTTTTGACCAAAAAAGCTGGATTTGACAGAATAATTGAATTTTCAACCAAATGGTCAAGTTTTTAAACAAAAAAGATGAAACTTCCACCATAAGCAGTTGAACTTTAAACCAAATAGCTGAATTTTCAACCAAGAAAGATAACTTTTTTACCATAAAAGATTATTTTACTGCCAAAAGACGAATTTGCAACGGGTTGAATTGAAAGAAAAAAAATTTTTTTTGAAAAAAAGTTATCCTTAACCAAATAGATGAATTTTAAACCAAATAGTTGAATTTTCAACTAAAAAATATATTTTTGAACCGAAATTGGAATTTTTAAATGTTCAGTTGAAAAAATTAATTTTCAGCCAAAAAGAAGAATTTTCAAACAGTTCAATTCAACAAGAAAAGATCAATTTTTAACCAAATAGTTAAATCCTCAACCAAAAACATGAATTTTCAACAAAGAAGATTCATTTTTTAACCAAAAAGACGATTTAAGAAAAAAATAATTAATTTTCTACCAAATAGTTGATTTTTCAACTTATCAAGAGAAAATTTTCAGACAGCAAAATTAATTTTTAATAAAAAAAAACGAATTTTCAACAAAAAAGTTTATTTTCCACCCAATATTTCAATTTTCTACCAAATTGTTGAGTTTTCAAGCCAAAAAGACGACTTTTCTACAAAACGGTCGAACTCTCAACCAGAAATATGAATTTTCAACTAAATTGATGAATATCTAGAAAAAAAGGCATTTTCAGCAATATTTCAAGATTCAACCAAAAATATGATTTTTTAAACAAGAAGATTAATTGTTTTTTAATGGAATATTAAAATTTTATTTTCATCTATTTTCTATGTCTGTAGATTTTTAGTTTATTAGCACGATACCTTTCGAAAAAATTAACAGATTGGAATGGCCTTTGATATACTTTTCAAGTGTCCTAAAATAAAGGTCAAGTTCGTTACCCAGCTATTTTTGATGAAAATTCAAAAAGTTAGAGCATTTTCAAAATTTTTGAGATTACTTTTTTTTAAGATTTAAAGATTCTATGTGCTGTTATTAGTAGTACTCAAAAAAATGAACAATTTACCCTAATTACTTTTTTTGATGAAAAAAAATACCGGAGTTATAGCATTTACAAAATTCAAAAAAAAACGAAAATTAACATTTTAAGCGAAACAATGCACGATATGAAAAAATGTTTCAAATTCTGACCGGACAAATAATAATAAAAAATAAAAAATTCCATTTTGCGGTCGAACTATACAATATACGAAAAAAAGATGAATCGACAAAAATTGTGCGCTCAAAAAAGATTTTCAAATTTGTCAATAATCTATTTCTGATAGGAAGCGTAGTTTTTCTTCTATTCGTGAAAAACAACATTAAAAATTTACAATATAAATTTTTGGACAAACGACACAAGCTACAAAAAAAAACAGTGAGACAAATGTCGTCCACCTAAAGAAGAACTAAAAATTAGTTTTGTATTATTATTTGATAGGATGCGTCATTTTTGTTTTATTCGTAAAATAACAACATTAATACTCGAAAATTTTAATTTTTGGATAAACCACGCAAACTAAGAGAAAAATGAATTGACAAAAGTTTATCACACAAGCCACACTAAGTTTTTATTTAACAAAATTTTTCACCTAAATTATATGTACGAATTTGCTCAAAACTACTTTACGCTAGGATGCGTATTTTTAGTTTAAAATATGAAAAATTACATTGAAAGCAAATAAATTAAGTTTCTGGAAGTTCAGATTTCGGATAAAATCGAGTGCGAACCACGAGATACGTGATGAGAATGTGTTCAGTAAAGCCGAAAGAGCTTTAACAAAAGAGAATTCACGATCACCAAATTACAGTTGTCGATGCTTGGACCTTTACGTAATGATTCCGATAGGAATTCATTTTTTTGTGCGAGCATGGTTCTTGTAGGATTCACCAAAACCAAACATCTATTTCAATAGGCTATTTTCAAGCAGTCACCCATCCAAGTAAACTCCGCACTTGTATATGCTTAACCTTGATTGATCGGACGGGAACCAGTGAACCATTTTAGTAATTGTTTTCTTCACTATACGGCCCCTTTTTTTAGAAATGAATTATAATCTTGTTGAAGTTATTTCTTTCCTTAAAACTTCTTCCTTACTTTTGTACTTCTAATTTTTTTGCCCCTTCTTTTCTGAAAAGACAAGTAATATAAAAAGGATAAAGGAGACAGGAAGAGGACAGAGGATGGAGAGAAAAAAAATCTCAAGAAATAAAAAAATGAAGATATGAAAAGAAGAAGAGAAGAAAAAAGGAAAAAGAAGCAAACAACTACTTTATGTTTCCCATCCTTACGATTATTCTTAAATTTATTATTTCCTTTATTCCTATCTTTCGTGCTTTGCTTTCTCTTTTTTTCTCTTTTTTAAATAAATTTATCATATTTCGTAGTTTACATTTCTTAATTTGGTTAAAAAATTAAACGTGGACATATTTTTTCCTTCCTTTTCAATCTATTGTCCATTCTTCCCTTTCTTTTCGTTTAATTTAAATTCTTTATTTTGAAAAGTAATAATAATAAATCAAAAATATTTTATTTGTTTTGTTATTTATAAATTTACCATAAATTTCCAAAATTTCTAGAATTTTCCAAAATCTTCTGAATTCATATTAAAATTAAAATAAAGTAATAATAATAATATGGGATTATTTAAAGGGATTATTATTATCCCTTTTTCCTTCTTCTTATCCCCTTATTTCTCAAGTTTCCGTCTAATTAATTAGGTTTTCTCAATTTTTCGAGAATTGAAAATTCAATTTTCTTCAATTTTCAACTTTAAAAAAATTAAATTATCATTTTTCTGCAACTTTCAACAAAAGAATTTTCAACTATTAAAAATTCAATGATCAATTCTCTTCAATTTTCAACAGTTGAAAATTAAATTCTCTTCAATTTTAAACAGTTGAAAATTAAGTTTTCTCCCATTTTTGACCATTGCATATTCAATTGTCTTCAATTATCAATTTTGTTAAATATTCATATGTTGAAAATTCAATTATCAGTTATTTTTCATTTTCAATTTCCAAAAGTTGAAAATTCAATTTTCTTCAATTCTCTACAATTTTCAACAATTGAAAATTCAATTTTCTTCAATTTTCAGCAATAGAATTTTCAACTGTTGAAAATTAAATAATCAATTGTCTTCAATTTTCAAACGTTAATAATTCAATTTTCAATTCTCTTAAATTTTCAACATTTGAATTGTCTACTGTTGATAATTCGATTATCAACCGATGAAAATAAAGTTATTCCAATTATCGACAGTTGCATATTAAATTTTCTTCCATTTTTAACAATTGAATCTTCATCTGTTAAAAATTCAATCAATCAATTTTTTTCAATTTTCAACGGTTGAAAATTCAATTCTCAATTTTCTTCAATTTTCATCTACTAAATATTTAATTAGCAGTTTTTTCAATTTTCGACAGTTGAACATTGAATTTTCAATTTTTACAATTGTCAATAGTTGAAAATTCAATTTTCAGTCATCAACAAATGAATTTTCAATTTTCAACAAAGAAATGTTTAACTATTAAGAATGCAATGATCAATTTTCTGCAATTTTCAACCATTGAAAATGCAATTTTCTTCAATTTTAAACAATAAGAATTTCAACTGTTGAAAATTCAATTCTCTTAAATTTTCACTAGTTGAATTTTCTGTTGCTGATAATTCAATTATCAATTTTCTTCAATTTTCATATGTTGAAAAATCAATTATCAGTTTTCTTCAATTTTCAACAGTTTAAAATTAAGTTTTCTCCTATTTCCGAGAGCTGCCGATTCAATTTTCTTCAGTTTTTAACAATTGAATTTTCATTTGTCGAAAATTTAATTATCTACTTTCTTCGAATTTCATATAATGAAAAATCAATTATCACTTTTCTTCAATTTTCTCCATTTTCAACCATTGAAAATTCAATTTTCTTCAATTTTGAACAGTTGAATTTTTAACTGTTGAAAATTAAATGAATAATTTTATTTAAAATTCAACAGCTGTACATACAATTTTCAATTTTCTTCAATCTTCATCTGTTGAAAATTCAATTATCAGTTCTCTTAAATTTTCAAACGTTAATAATTCAATTATCAATTTTCTTCAACTTTCACCAGTTGGATTTTGTACTGATAAATAATTCAATTGTCAATTTTCCTCAGTTTTCAACAATTAAAAATGATGT
>CAKNXH010001829.1:48939-111849 GCA_932178445.1 Andricus quercusramuli | reverse complement strand
TTCTTCAGTTTAGATCAATTTAATTTTCATTTGTTGAAAATTCAATTATCAATTTTCTTCAGTTTTCAACAGTTGAATATTCAATTTTAAATTTTCTTCAGCTTTCAACAATTGAAAAGTCAATTTTGCAACCATTGAGTTTTCAGGTTTCTTTGATATAAAATAATTGAATTTGAAACGTGGAAAATTGTATTTTCAATTGTTAAAAATTCAACTGTTAAAAAGAGCATTTGTCATAAATTGAATAGTGATTGGTCAAATGATCACTGAAAATTTAATTGACCTTTGCGACAATTGATCACAATTTTTTGACAGCTTCTTAAACTCGCTACAAAGTCAATTCGTATTACTTTCATTTTCAGTATATTATTAATACTACTGCAGTTAATAACCGTCTATCAAATACTGATAACCTTTGAATAGCATGAAAAGGCAATAAGCTCTTTATTTTGAAAAACAAACAAAGCTTGTTTAAAGCTTTTAAAAATATAAAAATTTCTCAAAACTGTATTGTTCATTATTTGATAATAATAGCTAAATAAACAATTTTTAAAATCATAAACTACTTACTAAAAAAACGATTTTTTAAATTAAAGGTCTTGTCAAATCTAATCTTATTTTTATTAACCGATAGACTTTTACTTATATAACCGTCAATTTATCCTATTTTTTAAATGTTTTTTTTTCACCACTAGACGATATGATAAATTATGTCCCTCGTGCATATCGCATGACTAATTACGATTTTCATCCAAGTTCAAAAGTCCTAAACGAGAAGATAAAAAGGGAATGTGATTTTCACATGAAATATAATTTATTCTTGTAAAAACGATAGCAGGGATCACAGTGCAAAAGAAGCTCAAAAAAGGGAAATTTTTTAATGATAAAGCGGAGAATAGGAGAAAGATTAACCATTAATTTTTACATGTAGAAAATAAAAAACAATCTTTTTATGACAAACTTTATATTTTTGAATAATGTTAAATGATTCTTTAATGACTTCTGGCATTAAAGAAGTTTTTTTTTACAAATTGGATATAGTTACAAGGAGATGATCAGAGTTGGATTTTTTTTAATCTCACAAATTATCTACTGAGAGTCCATTCGATGACTATTAATTTCTCAAAAAATATTATTTGCAAGTTTTGAAATTTGACTGAAATTTTTATTTATTAAATTCTCAAGTTGAATTCAACAGATGAAATTTTAAGAAAATTCAACTGTTGAAAACACAATATTCAATTTTAATTCATTTTCGTTTTTCTCTCATTTTCAACAGACGAAAATTCCATTTTCTTCAATTTGCAACAATAGAATTTTCTAATGTTAAATATTCAATTATCAATTTCCTTCAATTTTCAACAACTGAAAATCCAATTTTCTTGAAATTTTCATCTGTTGAAAATTCAATTATCAACTTTCTTAAATTTTCAAAAATAGATTTTTCAACTGTTGAAAATTCAATGATCAGTTTTCTACAGTGAGAATTTTTTTCAATTTTCAACAGTTGAAAATTAAATTTTCTTTAATTTTCGACTGTTATTTTTATAATAATAATTTTCGACCAAATTCATTTTTTTCAATTTTCAATAGAATTTTTAACTTCGGAAAATTCAATTATCAATTTTCTTTAATTTTCATCTGTTATAAATTCAATGATCAGCTTTCTTTCATTTTCAGCAGCTGGAAATTCAATTATCAATTTTCTTCAATTTTCAACAGACTATCATTCAATTTTCAATTCTCTTAAATTTTCACCAGTTGAATTTTCTACTGCTGATAATTCAATTATTAATTTTCTTCGATTTTTAACAGTTAAAAATTAAGATTTTTCCAACTTTCATCGATTTTTAATAATTAAGTTTTCACCTGTTGAAAATTCAATGATCCACAATTGAAAATTCAATTTTCTTCAATTTTCAACAATTGAATTTTTATCTTTTGAAAATTCAATGATCAGTTGTCTTCAATTTTCAAGAATAGAGCTTTCAACAGTAGAATTTTCAACTGATAAAAATTAAATGATCAACTTTCTTCAATTTTCAACAGTTGAAAATTCAATTTTCTTCCATTTGCAACAGTTGATAATTCAATTTTCACTTGTCATACATTTTCACCAGTTGAATTTTCTACTATTGACAATTACAGCGAGAATTTTCTTCAATTTTCGACAGTTGAAAATTAAATTTTCTTTAATTTTTGACTGTTATTTTTATAATAATAATTTTCGACCAAATTCATTTTTTTCAATTTTCAATAGAATTTTTAACTTCGGAAAATTCAATTATCAATTTTCTTTAATTTCCATCTGTTAAAAATTCAATGATCAGTTTTCTTTCATTTTCAGCAGCTGGAAATTCAATTATCAATTTTCTTCAATTTTCAACAGACTATCATTCAATTTTCAATTCTCTTAAATTTTCAACAGTGGAATTTTCTACTGCTGATGATTCAATTTTCTTCGATTTTCAACAGTTAAAAATTAAAATTTCTCCAACTTTCATCGATTTTCAACAATTTAGTTTTCATGTGTTGAAAATTCAATGATCCATTTTCTTCACTTTTCAACAATTGAAAATTCAATTTTCTTCAATGTTCAACAATTGAATTTTTATCTGTTGAAAATTCAATGATAAGTTGTCTTCAATTTTCAAGAATAGAGCTTTCAACAATAGAATTTTCAACTGATGAAAATTAAATGATCAACTTTCTTCAATTTTCAACAATTGAAAATTCAATTTTCTTCAATTTTCAACAGTTGAAAATTCAATTTTCTTCCATTTTCAACAGTTAATAATTCAATTTTCAGTTGTCTTACATTTTCATCAGTTGAATTTTCTGCTATTGACAATTACAGTGAGAATTTTCTTCAATTTTCAACAGTTGAAAATTAAATTATCTTAAATTTTCTACAGTTATTTTTATAATAATAATTTTTGATCAAATTCATTTTTTTTCAATTTTCAACAATAGAATTTTCAACTGTGGAAAATTCCATGATCAATTTTCTTTAATTTTCATCTGTTGAAAATTCAATTATCAGTTTCTTTCCATTTTCAGCAGCTGAAAATTCAATTATCAATTTTCTTCAATTTTTAACAGTCTATAATTCAATTTTCAATTCTCTTAAATTTTCACCATTTGAATTTACTACTGCTGATAATTCAATGATCAATTTTCTTCGATTTTCAACAGTTAAAAATTAAGATTTCTCAAATTTTCATCATTTTTTAACAATTGAGTTTTCATTTGTGGAAAACTCAATTTTTAGCAATTGAGTTTTCATTTGTTGAAAATTCAATTTTCAATCTTTTTCAATTTTCTGCAGTTGAAAATACAACTTTCTTACTTTCTTCAATTTTGCAACAATTGTATTTTTAGTTTTCTTCTATTAAAAAACAATTGATTTTTTAAATGTTGAAAATTCAAGAAAATTGAAATGTTAAAAACTGAAGAAAATTGATAATTGAATTTTCAACTGTTGAAAATTAAATTGTTGCAAATTAAAGAATTTTTTTATTGAATTTAACAAATAACCATTTTAATCCATAAAAAATGTCTATAAATGTTGATTTTTTAAAAAAAGGATCGCCATTGGCAAATAATATTTGGCAAATTAATAGTCATCCAATGTATTCTCAGTAGAGAATGTAAAATATAAAAAAAAAAACTCTAATCATCTCCTTGTTAGGTCGCTGAAAATCCATTCACGGCGGTATAAAAATTTCGATCAAAACATTAAATTTGTTAAATAAACAATTTTTATTTGTTTAAAATCGTTCTCATAATCAAGAATAATTTCTCTTTTAAAAAATACCATTAATAATAATGAAATCGTGAAACTTTTTCATCCGAAAAATTATTTTACCCTCAAAGTTTTATTTAAATCCTGAATAGGTTAGTTTGAAAATTGCCAAGTGAACTTTTATAAGTTTGAATTTCAAAATTAAAAAAAAAAAATTAAAAATTGGAAGTAAAAATAGAATTTAAGACGCAAGAGTCCAGAGGTTGAAGCGTGAAATTTGTATTTGCATTTGCTTCAAATTTATCAATTACGATTAGCTGTAAATGACATATTTACGATTGTTAAGTAAACATGTAATTTATAAACTTGAAATTTGACTCATAAAATAATGGCAAATTAAAAAAACATATGTATATATATATATATATATATATATATATATATATATATATTCTTTAATAATTTTCTACAAAGATTTATGCAAGTCGGATTCGAAAGAAACAAAGAATAAAAGTCTATGAATACATCATTCGCAGCTGTCATTCATCCGACTTGTTTTTACACTTGATTCTCATTTCCATCACTTGACCACATGACCTATTTGCTCGAACCTATTTGCTTTCAAATTAAATTAATAATTACTCATTTTTAAATTCTGAACAGGGTGGAAGCAAAATTTTATTTCCAAAATTTCCTGATTTTTCCCAAGTCAATTTTTCATTTTCTCTTGTGAAATTTTTAACATAGAATCTTTAATAAGCAGAATAAAACAATTTCAGAATAAATTAAAAAAAGTTTAGTATTTTATATATTTCAACCACAAAATAGGACTTTTCTAACAAAGGATGAATTTTCAAGGAAATAATTAAATTTTTAACAAATATAATCGAATGTTTAACAAAATGGCTGAATTTTTTATTAAAAGTGATTAAACTTCAACCAAAAACATTTAACAAAAAAATGAATTTTCAATCAAAAAGTACGAATTTTCTGTCCAAATAAGACAAATTTCCAACAGACCGTTGAATTTTCAACCAAAAAACATTACTTTTAACCAAATAATTAAATTGACAACAAAAAAGGTGAAGTTTTAAAAAAATACTTGGGATTTTTACCTACAAAGCTCAATATTCAAACAGTCAAATTTCCAAATAAAAAAATTGTAACCTTAACCAAAATCAGTTGCATTTTTAACAAATTAGTTAAGATTTTTTTACATAAGATCCGGGCTGATGCAGATTTTTTTTATTTTTCAAAAATTATTTGTTCAAAGTAATCGTTTCAATACCGAAATTTGTATTAATTAAAAAATTTTAAACTCTGACGTCAACACATTTAAATGGTAATAACATCGTCCAAATATTAATTAGATTAAATTTTCAGGTTAAAAAGTCGAATGTTTTATAAAACAGCTGGCTTCTAAACCCGAAAATCTAAATTTTCAACAAAAAAGTTCAATTTTCAAGCGAAAAAGACGATTTTTTTAGAAGGCAGTTGAATTTTCATCCCGAAAAGTTAAATTTTCAACAAAAACAAACTTTCTACAAAATAATTAAATTTTCAACAAAATAGTTTAATTTTCAACAAAGTAGTTGAATTCGTAACCAAACAGTTGAATTTTCAACCTACAAAGATTTATTCTTAACAAAAAATGTAACAGTTCATATTCCAAACAAAAAAGATGCAATTTCTCCTAAAGAGATAAATTTTAAAACCAAACAGACGAATTTTCAACAAAGGAGATTAAGTTTCTAACAAAAAAAAAGACTTTTCAACAAAATACATGAATTTTCAACAACAAAAAAATCATTTTTAAGCCAAAAATGGAAAAGTTAAATTTTCAGTAAAAAAAATTAATTTTCAACCAAATAGTTGAACTTTAAAGCAAAAGAGGTGAATTTTCAACAAAATATTTGAACTTTTAATCAATTAGTTAAGTTTTCAACCTACAAAGTTGAATTTTCATCTAAAATGATGAATCCTCAACTGAAATAGTTATATTGTCAGTTAAGAGAAATAATTTGAAAACGAAAAAAAACGAATTTTCAACTAAAAAATAATGAATCTTCAACAAAAGATGATTTTTTAACAAAATGGTAAAACCTTCAAGCAAGTAGTTCAATTTTCAACAAAAAAATATGAATTTTCAACGAATAATGTAACAGTTGATGTTTGAACGAAAAATATATAAATTTTGAATGAAGAGCAGTTTAATTCAACCAAAAAATACGGCTTTTCGACAAAATACATGATTTTTCAAACAAATAGTTGAATTTTCAAGTAAATTTTTAGTTAAATTTTCACCAAAAAATGGGAAAGTTAAATTTTCAACCTACAAAGATGAATTCTCAACAAAAAATAATATAGAATTTATAGGTATATAAATTTACTCATACCTTTAGTTATCCAATAAATAATTCCCTGATGAGGAGGTTTAAATTGACCTCGAAACATGTAGATGTTTCAACCAAAAAAGATAAAATTTATAGTGAAAATAGATCAATTTTTAAACCAATAACACGAATTTTTTACAAAGTACCTGAATTTTCAAACAAATAGTTGAATTTTCAACTAAAAAAAAGATCAATTTTCAACCAATAATGGAAAACTTAAACTTTCAGTAAAGAAAAAATTGTCTACCAAAAAGACGAATTTTTAACTGAAAAATGTCAATTTTCAACCTTGAACCAATAAAATAAATTTTCAACAAAGTAGTTCCACTTTTACCTGAGCAGTTAAATTTCCAATTAAAGAGGTCAATTGCCAACAAAATATTTGAACTTTCAACCGAATAGACGAATTTTAATATAAAATTATGGATCTTCAACTGGAATAGTTAAATTTTCAATTAAAAATTAATTTGACAACAAAAAGCTAATTTTGAATGCAAGAGATGAATTTTCAACTAAAATTTGAATCTTCAACAAAAAAGGATTTTTCAACAAAGTGGTTCAACCAAGTTGATCAATTTTCAACCAAAAAAGATGAATTTTCAACGAACAATGTAACAGTTGATGTTTCAACCAAAAAAGATTTTAATTTTAAATAAAAAACATTTGAATTCAACTAAATAGTTAACTAAAAATGATAAATTTCCAACCAAAAAGGAAATATTTAAATTTTCAGTAAAAAAGGAAATATTTAAATTTTCAGTAAAAAAATAATTTTCAACAAAATAATCAATTTTTCAACGACATAGATGAATTTTCTAACCAAATAGAACGGATTTTCAACTGATAAAGATTTTTCAGTCAAGAAATAACAAAATTTTAATTCAAATTGTTGAACTTTTAAGCCCAAAGACGATTCCTCTGAAGCCAAAAAGACGAAATTTCAAAAAAAGGTTGTATTTTCAACCAAATAATGGAATTTGTAACTAAAAGTATAATAGTCAGGAGAAAACAACTGCAAAAACAGAATAGAAATACAAAGCAAATAAATTACTGACAAGATTATTATATCAGATTAGCCGCAAAACTTCATTTTCAAAATTCCTTAATTTTTCCCTAACCAATTTTCAATTTTTTTTTTCACTGAACATCAATATTCAAAGACAAGAAGAAAATAAAATTTATTTTAAATTTACTAAATTTTTAAAATAGGTTTAAAAAAATGTTCAATTAAAATTTATTATCCGTGCAGTTATTTAAATGCCTCTTTAAGAAATTCCCTGAATATTAAAAGATGTTTTTAAAAATCCCTGACTTTTTCCTAATTTCCAGGTTTTGCCGACATACGGCCAACCTGGTCGTGGCAACAATTTCATGAAAGTTATTATAAACCTATACACAAATAATGAAATAGCTCCTGAAAATTAAAAATGGTATTACAGAAACAGGGATAACAAAGAAAAGAAATGATTTTTCATTATAAAATTATTTATTCATAAATCGACAAGTATTTTCGGAATTAGTCATTCGAAGCTTCATCATTAGAAATACTGAAGACATTTTGTTTACAATCGCATAAGGTAAAACAACTAACACAATGATCACTTTGGCTAAATTGTTACTTCCAAAATGTTACAAATTCTAAATAAACATTAAAATAATTTATACAATTGAAAAATATTGGTGCTGTTAACAAGACTTAATGATAGGAATGAAACTTAATCAATTCAACGTCTTTGAGCGAAACCTTGTTTTTTAATAAACGTTTTAGTAATAATTAGTAGATCAAAAACCGACAAGGCTTAATGACAGGAATTTTCACCCTCAAAATCTATAATTATACTTCAATCTTTTCCGAATTCTTACGCTTCAGAAAGCTACAAGTGAATTAAAAACATAAAAAAATTATTGCAAACATTACGTTCCAAAGTATTTTACTCCATTTAAAATTTCAATAGCAATTACAATTTTCTTTGAAATCAATTGTAATAGCCAATTTTTATACGAAAAATTAACAAATAAATGAAAAAATATTGTTTATAAAAATATTTTCTCCTTTTACATCGCTGCAAAGTTTCGAAAATTCTCATTAAATTGTTCCTGAGCTTTCTTTAAAAGCTTTTATTAGAAGCTTTGTGACCGAGAATATTGAGCTTAACATATTTGTTGTTTTCTCGTCAGGCACCGAACCCGGAGCTCGATTATCATATTTTTAAATAAATGATAATCTAGGAGATTATGTCAAGTTATAAAAATTGTATTAGATATTTTAAAAATATTTTTAATCTTGACATCGCTGCAAATCATCAATAATAACTCTAGACCGTTTCCGATTTTTGTATCGTCGATTGCAACTGGAACTGTGTTGGAGCACTTTAGAAACATGATAAATTACATCAAACTATTTTTAACGCAAAATAACCCATGGCCAACACCAGCTCAATATTAAAATAATTAATAAATGAGTATGAAAGGAATTGCAGTTTATAAGAAGCTTTGTGAATTGTCCTTCGCTGTAACGTTTCGATAATTATTTGTCGATTATCATTATATTGTTAAATAAAAGATAATCTAGGAAATGATTGCTTTATTTACGCAGATAACTGGGAATGGTGAAACAAAATGATCCTAACTTTGGCATGTAGACGTACTGCGCTTGCGTTAAGACGCTTAAGAGGAACACGACGCGACAACCCGTTACCACGGCAATAATAAGCCGCGCCTTGTTCCTATTGGGCACAGCTAGCGCAAGCGCAGTAACACTACATGCCAAAGTTACGAAGGAGCAGTGATGACATCTAAGCGCATCAAACGCAAACGCACTGTTAGTCACATTAAATCGGCTAGCTCTTTGCAATCCGACGACGAGTCTATTTTTTCGAGCTCGTCCGATGACGATGAATCCGTATGTTCCGTTCTGCCAAAAAAACCAGTGACACTATAATAATCTATCCCCAAACAGTTGATGGTTTTCGTGCCATCACCCTCAAACTTGATAAACACAAAATCGGCGACACCACCAAACGAGAAGGAAGACAGGGAAATGAAGCAAGAAATAGAGGAAGATAACAGATCAACGGCCACGATTATCCGCAATGAAATTGAAGAAAATTTAAAGTCGTCATCACCACCCAGGGTTATAAGCAGAACATTGTGTAATTCTTTCAGGCAGATTATTATTCATGGTACTAAAATGTCAAAAAAATTTTGAAAAGAACATTGAGAAAATCTTCCGAACAAAAACTTTTGGAAAAATAGTCCTAAATTACATAAACAGGAGCTCGCGTCTCTATCGAAGGATGAAGAGAAGCCTCTTCTTGGATTTGGTGAAGAATAAGGAGCGGCAAGAGGAACTTGCGGATATTGGTGTTACATTTTAACTCCAAAATTACAGTGATAATGAGCTGACTCCATGGAGTGATCATGCCGATCGCTCCAAGGTGAGCTATCAATGTATGAAGTAACTCCCACCGCAGTGAATATGCAGTACGTCGTCCCGTACACCAGAGCAGTGGTGGGGTGTAGACGTCTGTATCGAAAGTTCGCCAACCAACAGTCCTTTTTTAGGACTAGCCTAGCTCTTCGCACTAGAAAGCCACACTATCGGTTCCATGATATATAGGTTGATAGATTTTCACCTATACGACTGGTCTCGTAGTGTGAGTTTTTTCACCAAACTCACTACTCACGCGCCATGGATTCATCAGTTCCTACTTCCGTCACCACCGCGGTACCTCCCCAAGACAACGAAAAAATCGACGACGGTTTCAAACTCGTAAAATCTAGACGCTCCAAACGCAAATGCAGTTCCAGTCCCACTGAACCTTCTACCTCGACGCTCTCCGAAGATGATTCTTTCTCTAGTTCTTCTGACGAAGAGGAATTTGGATCCAAGGAGCGGAGCCCTCCACCTAACCGTATCCTACGTAAGGATCTATGGCCAAAGATCCACCAAGCCCTACTAAAAGCCGATATCCCTATCCGGTCGGCAAAGAACACCTCGGATGCCGTTCTAGTTTATGCCCAGACAGTCGACGCTTTCCGTGCCATCACTACCAAATTAGAAAAGCACAAAATGGCTTACTCCACGAATCAACTTCCTCAGGACAGGGACCTAATCGTAGTTATCAGGGGTGTCAACGAATCCCTTTCCGACGAAGCCATTTTTAATGAACTTCAAATGAAAATCCCTTCCATCAAGAGCATTCATCGAACGAAAAAAGGCGACAGGATCTGGCCTCTGGTTGCAGTGCATCTCGACCCAACTGCTCCTACAGCAAAATCTATTTTTGACCTTAAAACCTTAGCCGGTCTCAGCGTAAAAGTCGAAGCCAAGCGCAAAACGTCCATGACTCTCTAATGTCTTCGCTACCTCAAATTCTTCCACACGGCAAATTACTGCCATGCACCGTGGTCTTGCGCCTTCTGTGCTCGTAGCAATAAATTGATGTTTTTTTTACGCTTTTCTATTTTAAATTCTGCGTCATAATGTTTTCTTGCCTCCACAAAATGCGTCTACCTCTGAGCTAGGGACTTTTTAGAAGAGGATTCAAATTCAAAACCTCAAGCTGTTTTCGCTTATCTCTCGTACTACAGAGCGTACAGGGGCTTGACCTTTTTAGTACCACAGGGAGAAGCTCATTTCTGGCTTCAAGTTGGCGTTACCATTAACGCCATTGGAGTGCACTCTCACTCCAAGAAATGTAGAGAGTAAAGATTATAATTATAAACTGAAATGCATATATAGAAAACAATTTTTCCATTTCATTTTGCTGTAATTTTTTTTTCTAATTCTCTGTAGTGAAGAATAATATATAAAGTAACAAACAATTTGCTCCTCTCATATGGCTGTAATTTTTTTTAAATTCTCTTTAGTGAAAATAAAATAGTATATAAATTGAAAGGATAATATATCATTTGCACTGAACATTTTTAAAAACTAAACCTTAAGGATTGTAATTTATAAACTTAACTGCACTGTGACGGGGTAATTCGTACCCCGCCCAAATACAGTTAAAAATTATAACATTTAGTTTTGAAATTTGACTAGGAATATACACGGTTAAATAAATTAAAAACAAGAAACTCATCACCTGTCAAAACTAGGGAGGTTAGGTCATCCGACCGGAACCAATACTTGCCAGACCACGGGGTTCCAATTTATAAAAATTTCATTATTTCATCTAATTTTTGGTTCGTATTATTTTATTCATTTCATATTTTAACTCAAGTACCGAGTCAACCCACCCCTGGACCATCGAATAGCGCCCTTCAGGCATTTCTTAGACTCATTTTGAGTCCAAGTTTCATGAAATAATAAAAACTTTACATAATCGGCCAAAGCAGGTTATAGCATATATAGAAAACAATTTTTCCACTTCATGTTGCTGTAATTTTTTTTATAACTCTCTTTAGCGATAAAACAATAGTATATGAAAAAGTTAAATGCGGTAGTATTTCAATTCTGAAAAAATTAGCTTTAAATTTTTCATATCTCTTTGTAAGAAAGTATTACAAATAATATAAGATTATAATTAAAAAGTTATTTTTCCTCGTCATATCGCTGTAATTTTTCAATATTTTTCATAATTAATGGATTTAGCGTTGTGGCCTGCCACCCGTTATGGATGTCAGACATGGTTTCGGTTCTGGTCAAACTGGGACGACCTGGTATGAGTTCAGGCCCAAAGTTGTGTTCACCTGCAGCGAGAATCTTTTGCAGGAGGTAACAATGGGAACCCCTCCATTGTCCCTTTGAAGAAGCATGTCTTTTGTTTAATTTTTGTTGTGGATATGTTTTGATTTTGATTATCCCTTTTGTCTACGACTCTACGAAGATGATTATACCCCTATAATTATGAGCAAGAGATTGGCTAATCTCGGAAATTAGTGGATATGTACTAAAAGGTTATGTCAGGACCTAGTCTCTTATAGGTTAGTTAGGTTAGGATAGAGAATCAGTTGTAGGTAATTTTTCAGTTTTGAAGATGCGAACTTCTCTGAATAAGATTTGGTGACAAAGGGTACAATTGTAATGTTAACCAATTGAATAGATAGTAGTATATGCTACCAAGAAAATCATGTTTATTGAAAGTTTTTGGATTGAGGGATTTCGTTTCTTTTACTATCGACCGTGCCCTCTACCATTATCCATATTTCAGGGGCTGAGCTATCAAAGTTTAATCCGGTAGACTGCGCCATACTTTTATTTAGATTTGGGTTTGAGTTTTGAATATTTTCCGGTTATTGAGTTATGAGTATTTTGCGGTTTTTGTGCTTTTGATGATTTTTCGCATATTGAGGTATTAGATTATAATTTTTTTTAAATGGTTACGAAAATCCTAGTGCCCGAATTACTTAACTAAGAGTTATTTTTGAGTATTAACACTCTTTCAACCCACGAAGCTCGTTGATTCATTTTTAAAGGCGCCAGATAGGGATAAACCTATCGAGCACCGTAGGATCCGGTCCTGTCGAGACTGGCAGGTCAGTCTTCCCCGCCGGGGGGGGGGGGGGGGGGGGTAATTTTGTCAAAGTCGTTTTTCTCTCTCGAAAATGAAAAGTGTTTATGACGGTGTAACGAGGTGGCTTACCACCTGTTGAGGATCCTCCCATGACTTTATACATAAATTATTTAAAAATAATCGCGATACCTTCCAAGGCCAGCACGAACTCAAATTCAACTATTTAAGGAATGAGTCTGGGAGTGTAGTATGTGGATGAGTGTGAAGTAAAAGAATTTTACTAGTTGGTTGCCTTGCCGATTACGTTTCTTGGGATAAAGGAGCCATTTGATTCTACCAAAGTACTTTTTCTGGATAAAGGACCTCCGTTTACTCTCCGAAGGGAGCAAGGTAGGCGTCAGACTGTTCCTCTAGTTTTTTAGTTATTTTGGGTCTGATTTGGATTTTGCTTTATTTTGAGATTAATGTAGTTGTATTATATGTTATTATATGTTGTATTATAATACAACTACATTAATTACAACACTGGCCAAAAAATCTAATAAGTATGGATGACCCTAACTACACAACATCATCTTTCTTTAAAAGGTTAAGAACAGGTAACACTCCGCAAGTGACATCATTTATAAAGAAAAGGCTAAAAGCCATATACTTGTTAGAAAAAATAAAAAATCAACGTAGATTTTTACAACACTGTAAAAATAGAAATTTATTTCCGAATAACATCATCAATCAAAGTAAAACCAATATTTTCTTTCACTCAAAAAATTCGTTTTTTAAATTTGAAAATACATTAATGTATTTCAGATTTAAAATTTTACAGTTAGAAATTTTAGATATCAATCAATTTATAAAAGATACCGTCGAAGATATTAGAATTTTAGAGAATAAAATTATTCAAACTGCGTCTTGTCAACTTTTAATTAATCTAAAAGATTATAACCTACCTAAAGTTAAAGCTTATGGAGGTAATCTTATAAGAACATCTATAAAAAAACTTTAATTGCTTAAAAAAAATAAGTCGTCATTACCTGTTATTCATAGTGAGAATTTTGTGAAAAACTTAACAAATAATAACATTCCGAAAAATGTAACCGAGATTCTATCCTTAGGTGGAAACTTCGCTATGCCTTACACTAAAAAAACTCTTCCTATTAATGATTTTATTTTGGGTATTGAAAAAAGGCGTTTAAAAATTTCAGATAAAGATCTTAATTGTCTCAGACATAACGTAGCTTACAATATAAAAAAATTTCTTATTTCCAAAATTATTTGGGATCCTAATCAGAAAATTCTTGAACAGAAATTTAAAGAAACAAAACTTTTTATAAAAAACAATCCAAATCTTCTTATATCTCGTTCTGATAAAGGTAATGCCACAGTTATTATTGAAAAAGAGGCTTATAATAAAAAAATGCTACATATCTTGAATGATCAAAAAACTTACGAGGTTATAAAAAATCCTACTAAAAAAATTCAACAAGAACCTAACATCATGGTTAAAGAATGGTGGGATAACTCAAGAATAGACAAGAAGCTTTATAACTTTCTAAGATGTACTAATGGTTTGTCACCCCTATTCTATGGTTTAATTACATTACATAAAGAAAATCTACCAATCAGACCTGTCACTTCTTTTATAGGTTCACCACTTTACGGTTTATCACAATATTTAAAAACAATTCTTAATGAAATTCTTAGCACATCACAATACATTATAAAAGACAGTTGGAAACTTATAGAAAAAATTAGACATCTTAATATACCAGATGACCACACTGTAATATCACTTGATATAGTTTCGATGTTCTCAAATATCGATCCTAATGTAGTTTACAAACTAATTGAAAAAACTGGAATAAAATCAAAAATCACACCAAACTTAACTTTCACCAATTTGACGAGGCTATACAATTTTGTATTAGTAATGCTTATTTTCAATATAATTATAAAACTTACAAACAAAAATTTGGAACACCGATGGGATCACCTATATCCACAATGTTAGCTGAATTGTTCATGCAAGATATGGAAGAAAAAATTATTAAAAATCCAAATTTAAAAATCTTATTCTATTTTCGGTATGTAGATAATACACTAATATGTTTACCAAAAACTCAAATACAAAAAATTTTGAATGAATTTAACAAAAAAGGAGGAACTTTAAAATTCACACTTGAACAACCGGTCAATAAAAAATTAACTTTTTAGATCTACAGATTATTTTTGAAAAAGGTTATATTGAAACAAATTGGTACCAAAAATCAGTGTATTCCGGAAGAACTTTAAATTATCTTTCAAATCATCATATTAATCACAAGAAAGGAATTATTTTCTCTCTTTGTGATAGAGCAATAAAACTTTCAGAACCTCATTTTCCTGCTAAAAATACTGGCATCATCTATGAAATCTTGATTCATAACAATTATCCACATCACTTTATCATAAATCATATTAAAAAAAGACTTCAACACCTTGAAAATCTAAAAAACCCTTTAACTAATACAGAAAATAATGAAAAAATCATTGACTACTCGAAATTAATTACATTGCCTTATCAAAAAGACCTTTATATACCAATGATAAGAATATGTAAAAAGTTAAACATATCTCTTATCTTTACAATTAAAAATAAATTATTTGATACCCTTTTACCATCTATTAAAGACACAATACCTAAATTTGAAAAAACTAATCTTATTTATAAAATCAATTGTAAAGATTGTCAGATGACTTATATTGGGCAGACTAAACGTGCCCTTAAGACTAGAATCTCGGAACATCGAACTACTGAAAAATATAAAAAAACTAACACAGGTTTATGTAAACATGCTACTAATTTTAATCATAAATTTGATTACAACTCCGAAAATGTAAAAATTCTAGATTTAGAAAGCAATTTTCATAACAGAAATATTTTAGAAATGATTAACATTGTGAAAAATAAGGGTACTGTTAATTTTAGATCCGACACTGAAAATCTAAGTGTAATATACTACGACATTATTGAAACTTTCTAGAAATTTAAGGAAACCATGAAACTTTTCATCTACTTCAGTTCCTAACCTAAATTCGTTTATAGCAGTCCGCAAACATGTGGTTTGCAAAGAAACCTTTAAATAATTTAAAAATATAAACAAATTTCAATTATTTAACTTTTCAAAAATGTCACCTAACAATATTTCTCATTTAATATACCAGTCTTTTCTTGAAAAACAATACTCTAGTCTTGCTAAATTAAATTTAAATTTGGGAACTAAATTTGGCAACAAATTTTAAATTATGGATTTTTAATGATAGAAGAGTCAGGGTGTCTAGTGATCAGGCAATTTGAAATTCCCGGGTTTTTCCCGGTTTTCTCCCGGTTTTTTCCCGGTCAAATATTTCTCCCCCGACCAAGTTTTAGATGTCTTTTTGTGATTTTTTGAAGTCCATGTGTACATAGAAACATGAATTTCAACATAATATACATAGAAAAAATCTGCCCGTTGCTCGAGCACACAATTTGAATGTTCGATTTTTTGAAGAAAACTCAAAAAGTTGTAATGATTATCTTGTAGGTACATAGAATTTTCAACTCTTAAAAAAATGGTCTCAAAAAGTTTGAAAATGCTATAACTTTTTGAATTTTGATCCAAAATAGCTGACTGACGAACTTGTCTTTTTCTTTTAGGTCTTAAAAAAGTGTGTACAGACTGCAGACAGACTACAGATAACAGACTACAGACAGATTGCAGACTACAGACAGATTTACAGACAGATTTTACCTTCGTAAAAATCGTTTTTTTCTGACTTAGTGGGTCTCAAAACATGGAGATTTGATGAAACCCGACTAAGACAAATTTTACATAAAACCAATACCTTCTCATTAGGATGAGAATGTCAAAAATTACATAAATAGGTACTTAGGTCAAGCATAAGAAGGAACCTTGCGACTGTAGATAAAGTGGAAATGGAATAAAAAGAAAATTAAGTAGAAAAAAGTCGATTTTTCGATCAAATACAAAAAATTCCCGGTCATAAGCAAAATTCCCGGGGTTTTCCCGGTTTTTTCAAGGTCCAATAAAATTCCAGGGTTTTTCCCGGTTTCCCGGTCCGCTAGACACCCTGAGAGTACTTTTTTGTAAGTATTTTCACTCATATTCCTATTTATTCAAATATTACTTGGATCTAAAATAAACTATACTTTTATTTTATCATTATATAGGTTCAAATTATCTAAGCTTCTGAACAATAAACCTATCCATGGGTTTATAAAATACAACTTACCATTACTAATATACAGAACTTCAATCATGGAAAAATATGTTTCTATCTAAAACATCTAAGTTTTTTTCGACGAACGATTTATCATGGGTTTATACAAAAATTTCGACGAACGATTTATCATGGGTTTATACAAAAATTCAATGTTTTTTTCCAAAAACAACCAACTAATTTTTTTTTTAAATCTAAGAATGTCATTATGGTAAGTTACACTTATAATTCCTTTTAATGCAAAAATTGTTAGTGTTACGAACGTCAAAAAATATTTGTCATCTTTTTTTGTCCATACTTATTATAGTCATGATGAGGCCACGATATCGCTGGCGAAATGCATTGACATTTAAATAAAGACTTTCTTTCTTTACACCACCACTTATAAATTCGCAAGACCAAAGGCCAAAAAACTACAACATTCTTATTTTGAGATGTTTTTGTTTTTTTGTTGTTGTCAGGATAGAGCGTCGTCGCTTATTATGTGCGATTTTTGAGTGAATCGGTACGCATTGTACGATGTTTTCTTTGTTTCCTTAGTCGTTAAGCATAATTTCGCGAAATGGTAATGCTTTTAGTGTTATTTTAAGTTAAGCTTTTTCCGTGTTGTCTCTTTTCTCTTATCAAAGAAGGTCAGCGTCTGTTGACAATAAAATGGCGGGTTGTCTAAATTGTTCAAGGAATAAGTAACGCTATTATAAATCTCCGCCCTTCAGAAAACTTTTTTCTGAGTGAGAAATTAATAATATTGACCATTAAAATGAAAGAATAAATGAAATGGTGACTAAAATGAATACTGTTCATTTGCTTCACATATCCGCTTCCAATTATTGAAATTAACACTCAAATTAATATTGACTCATCGTCTCACATGTTTTACTCAATTCTGAAAAAATTAGCTTTAAATTTTTCATATCTCTTTGTAAAAAAGAATTACAGATGAAATAAGATTATAATTGAGAAAAGTTTTTTTCCTCGTCACATCGCTGTAATTTTTCAATATTTTTCATAATTAATGAATTTAACGTTGTGGCCTGCCACTCGTTATGGATGTCACTCGTTATGGAGTTACACATGGTTTCGGATCTGGTCAAAGAATTGCTTGTTATTACAAAAATAATTAATTGTAGTAGATGAGATACACTACGATGAAGAAGGGATTTCCAGCCCAATTGTAAAAACCTGATATAGATTCTGTCTCAATTGTCAGAAACCTGATATGGATTCGCGTTTAAAATGTTTTGTCCTTTCATTTCGCTATAAATTTATGAAAAATCTCGTCAAACAGGCTCAATTCAGAAATCACAATCACGGGCTTTCTGATAACATTCACGATACTAGCCGAGAATATAAGAATTCTACGGCTGGTCATTAAGGAGAATGCTCAGGTTGAAAACTAGAATAGTCAAAAATTGTTTAGGGGTCACTCGGACTAAATTATAAAGCAAAAGGTCGACCTTTTTGTTCACTATCTTTCCTTGGAGTGGCGCGAGGGCCCACTCGTTATTTAAACTATGACTCATGTGTAATAATTCCAATAGACACTATTAATTAATTATATCAGTGATTGATATTAAAATGTTGATTTTTATCTGACTTCACCTCCCACTGCGTTCCCCCTTACTCCGCCACTCTGCTGGAGTTAGCGGGCGAGTAACCATTATCTCATTCTGAGGTATTAAGAGGATTTTAAAGTATTTATTTTGGTAGCTTTGATTTAGGAAAACTATCTGGCGCCCTTCAGGAATTTCTTGGACTCAATCCACTACAATGAAGAAGGAATTTAAGGCCCAATTGTAAAAAGCCTGATATGGATTCTGTCTCAATTGGCAGAAACCTGATATGGATTCACGTTTAAAATTATTTTTCCTTTCATTTCGCTATAAATTTATGAAAAATCTCGTCACACAGGCTCAATTCAGAAACTGAGTTCATGTTACCGCATTTCAGCCAGCATTAGTCCTAAAGTTATTGGAATGACCTCTTTAAAGAAATTAATCTTTAAAAGATAACAATTATTTTATATTCAAATAGGGGTCAAAATTAGGAAATAAAATTAATCGTAGTAGAGTAGATCCACTACGATATAGAAGGAATTTAAGGCCCAATTGTCAGAAACCTGATATGGATTCGCGTTAAAAGATTTTTTCTACTTCATTTCGCTATAAATTTATGAAAAGTCTCGTCACAATAGCTCAATTCAGAAACTGATTAGCTCTTACTACATTTCATCCCGTGCAAGTTCTGATAACGTCATCGTAAGGATCACTTTCAAAAATGAATCTTTGAACGATAAATATTATTTTATATTCAAAGAGGAGTCAAAATTAGGAAATAAAATTAATCGTATTAGAGTAGATCCACTACGATAAAAAAGGAACTTTTAAGGCCCAATTGTAAAAAGCCTGATATGGATTCTGTCTCAATTGTCAGAAACCTGATATGGATTCGCGTTTAAAATTATTTTTCCCTTCATTTCGCTATAAATTTTTGAAAAATTCTTATGACTGTCAAAAGGAAAAGAGTGACAGTTTTCTCTCGAAGCATATATACTGACCTTCGGAGGATTGAGGGAGTTCTGTCAACAAAGCTCAATTCATATTCTACTCGTGACTGCATAAATGCAAATTTTATGATCTCTTTCGAAAATTAGTCTTTGAAGCATACATATGTGGGAGGATTTTTGGAAATTGTCGCTTACATACCGGACGAGTCCATTTTCCCGGACTGGCGTTGTTACGTCGTAACAAAAGGTTGAGATCAAGCGAGCATTTTCATGCAAGTTTGAACGCGTCAAATTCGCGCGAGTTCGACCGGAATGTAGATGGGAGCGGGCGAGAGTACGAGTGGAAGGACGTGTGTATGCGCGAGAACGGCGTTTGGCTCGGCGCAGTGGTCACTTGGCTTTCATCGATCGGTCCGTAGAGAGCTCTCGCGCGTCCGTTCGTCATTTTCCGCCGTTATAAATATAATCTAAACGACCACGTGCGCGACGCCAACGCCGGGTTTCTCGGGCTTTCGGTTTGACAGTGTTATTAAAATGTCTTCTTGTCGCGATTCACCTTTGTATGTTCTCAATTACTTTTTTCATGATTCAATAAATGGGTTTTTTATGCCGTAACAGGCTTTTCCCCCGAAATCTGTGTTCTTTTTCAACCTAGACCATTCTAAATATTTTTAAGTAGGTTATATCTAAAGTCAACCGCAAAATACAAAAATTTAACTTGATTGTCAAGCCACCTAAGGCAAGGCCAAAACAAAACAGGCGTAAAATTAACTAAAAGGAGAACTCATGGATTCTGGAACCAAGTTAGGCGTCATTCCTCTGTTCCTTATTTTCCTGAGTTTTTATGAGTATAGGGGTTAAGTGGGGTTTGTAAGTTAAATGTTAAACTAGGAGGGTAATCTAGCTAACACGTACAGACACCACGTTTGGTGCGATGGACCCGTTATTTTAGGAAAAAATTCTTTGAGATTTTATAATTAAGCAAGTTTTGGTGAGAAATATTTATTTAAAATTAGGTTAAGCTCTTTTTAGTGTATTAAATAATTAATGCAATAACGAGGTTTGGATTGTTAATCATTACTGACTGAAGAAGGCCGGATCGGCTAAATCATGGTTGAGGTTTAAATCCTTTTGTACAAATTCGCACATCAGCATTCATGTAATCATTATTATTTACATTTAATTAAATTTCATATTAACTTCTTTTAATATTAACTTTTGAAGTAGTTTTCTCGCCCTCACAAATCTAATTAATATTTAAAATTTCTGGAATAATTTTGGAGTGACGCCGACTAGGTGTCTGGCGCCTGACAGCACGGTAAGTGCAGATTTAAAATTACTTTTCTGTACCGGCGTTGGCGCGGCCATTTGGGTAACGGTTCCCAGCTTACATTGCTGAGAGGCTGGGAAAAGCGTTACAAAATCTTTGAAGCATATAAGCTTGTTCCCTTCATTCGACTATTAAATCATTATTATGAAAAGGATTATAATCGAATAAAAGGATTGAAATTGTTTGGATTTCGAGTAACCTTCCAGGCAAACGAACGGAAAATCAGGTTCACCATCATTTTTTTGAAAAATTCTAATGCCACCGTAAGCAGATTGTCTAAAAAGAATTAGAATTCGGAATTTGAACATGATTAAATATTAGAATAAAGAGAAAAATCCCTGTCACTCCCGGTTCTCCCAATTTCACGGTCAATCAGACATCCTGGTGAGGCTTTCTTCAAAAAATAAATCTTTGAGACACTAATATTATTGCATGTCCAAAGATAACGTGACCACGTCACGAGTTAAGTGAACGAGTGATTAAGAACTCGTAATTGGAAGACAACTCTTTTAGAATTGAAGGAATACTCTCATTAAAAGTATAAATTAGTTTTTAAAAATTCCTTCCGACATTTTAATTTCGTTAACAGCACCAATTAACAAATATATTTTTTTTAAAGCAGGGTGGCCGCTTTAATCAAGGAAAAAAAATTTCCGGTAATTTCCCGGTTCACAACATTTTTTCACGGTCAATGAAGTTGAAAGTTTCAAACTCTTGAAGCTAACAATTATTCTAAAAATTTGTAAAATTCCCGATCCAGCGGCCACCCTGTTTCAAGTATCTCTTAGAATATATACCTTTAATCCGCGACTTTTCAGACTTTTTTCTCTTCAGCCGAGAACGTCTTTCCAAACAGGGAGTTATACAGCTCGTTCTTTGCATTTTCGCTCCAGGTGTCGTAGATGGTGATCGGAGCCATGAAATTCACCAATTTTTTATGAACCACGTATCGAATTCTCCTACCCTTTGTCGCCCTCGTATCGATCTTCCGCTTCAGTTTGTTCCGCATGCTCTGGAGTTGTATCCACTGCTTGCTCAGCTGAATTGGATCAGTAATACCCGCAGACTTGTGTTCAATCAGCTCTCGCAGAAGTTGATGATAGAAGTCATCATCGTCGAAGATTTCAGAATCATATTCCTGAATGTGTCTTCCATCCTCATCCAACTCGTCTGAGATCTCCTTCCCCACGACTTCATACTCTGACCGCTTGACTCGAGTTCTCTTCAGCAACTTCTCTTTATCGTTGAGAATAAACTCGATCTGCTTGACAACTGACTGAGTTTGAGAACCCTTGGTCACATTTCCTGCTGAAATCCTAGTCTTGTCGTTCCACTTTTGAATAATGGAGTCTCTGTACTGGGAATAAGCTTCGTGATTCTGGGCGAGAACTCTCTCAAAGTCTTCCAGCTTCATCTTCTTCTTCGGAGATTTCGAGCAATCTTCTGAATCATCTGAAGATTCTTTGTCTGAAGGATCTTGATCTGACTTTTCATCCAATTCGTCTTCGGTGTCAGATGGAATTTCTTCATCCATTGGATCGTCGTTCTCTTCCTTCTCAACTTTTCGTTTCTTTCCCTTCACAAGGATGTTCTTTGTTTCGGGATTCTTGTTCAAAAGAATGCTCTGCATTTCAAGTAAATTTTCTAATAGACTAGATAATTTCAAAGTAGTTTCTGCCGTCGATTTTTGAAATTCAGGATCACTTTTCAAGGACTCATGAACTTCTGGCTGTGGCATTTTGTTGCTTGTCTGAAGACACTGTTGTAATCTAATCCTCGTTTCCAATAAATTCTCCCACACTTTCAACTGGTTCCTGACGCAGTTTCCTTTCTCGATTTCGGAGCGAAGATTCGTGTCGGAAATTAGCTGGATTCCGGTTTTCGAATTCCTGCCTCTGCGAAGAGGATTATCGTCGTCTTCGGATTCCTCATCCTCAGATTCCTGATCTTGGGATTCCTCATCTTTGGAATCCTCATCTTCGGATCCCCGCTCTTCGGAACCATCATCCTCGGATCCCTCCTCTTCGGAGTTTAATTCTTCTTCGCCAGAAGCGGACTGTGGTTCAGGATCAGCTCCCTCTTCTTCTTCTGCTTCTTCTCCAGAAAAACTTCCATCTTCATCAGATGCCTCGTCGCTGGATTCCACGACCGATTTTCCGCTGAAGGCTTTCTTCCTGGATATTTTCTTTGCGGCATACCTGAAACAAGGAATGAGGAGTGTTATTACAGGAATCAGACTCACTTCAAAGATCAAAAACAGTGTAAATAGTGCCACAAATTTGAAAAAATAGTGTCAAAATAGTGTCATCAAATTTTTCAAGTATTAACCTTATGTGTAGCCTGAATCTAAACGTGTACAGTTCTTAATAAAAAAGGGTGAAATTGAAAATTAAATTTATTTTTAAGCAAAATTTCCACTTTTCTAACATAATATTTTTAAATTATTAAAAATGAAATTCGATGATTATTTAAAATGTTAGTTTTTATTGAAAGTTCATTTTTTCGGTTGAAACAAGTCAACTAATAAATGTTTGGATAAAAAATTCATTACTTGGTTAAAAAAATTGAACTATTTTTTGAAAATTCAACGTTTTCTGTTTGGAAATTCATTTTCTTAGCTTGGAAATTCAACAATTTGAACTTTTCTTCTTGCATGTTTAATAAATATTTTTTTGTTAAAATTTCAACGGTTAGAAGATGTGTTTTTTTTTTGCTTTGAAAATAATTTTTTTTAACTGAAAAATTAACTATTTTGTTAGAAATTTAACTGGCTGGTTGGAAATTCATATTGTCGGATTAAAAACTCAACTGTATCATAGAAAAACCGTGTTTTTGACTTGGAAATTTAACCATTTAAAAAAAATTTTCTTTCTTCACTAACACATTTATTTATTTATTATTTTAATTCAGCTAATTTCTTGAATATTCGTACTTTTTGTTTGAAAATTCACCACTTTATGCACAAATTTCACCAGTTGTCGTTAAAATGCAACTGTTTGGTTAAAAATTAATCGTTTTCGGTTGAAAATTAACTTTTTTGTTGAAAAATCAACTGTTTTGTAGAAAATTCGCATTTTTAGCTTGAAAATGTAACAATTTGGTGAAAAATTCAACTATTTAGTACAAAATAAAACTGTTGATAGGAAATCCTTTTTTTGTATTCAAAATTAATTATATTAGACGGAAATTTAAACTCTATTTTTTGGTTAAAAATTGATCTTATTTAGTTTAGAAAGTCAACTATTTAGTTAACAATGTTTAGAAATGAAAGCAATATAAGCCAAAAATTATTCAAATAAATTTGGACCTCACATCACATTCACTGTTCAAACTATTTAGTTGAAAATTTATGTAATTTGTTGAAAAAATCTTATTTTTTGGTAAACAATTAATCTCCTTGGTTAAAAATTTATCTATTTTGTCAAAAATTCATCTTTTCTGGTAGAACATTAAACTTCTTGGTAGAAAATTCTTTCAAATCTTTATGTTTTCTTCATATACCTTGAACTTATTGGAATCCGTAGAAATCCCTTAAGTTCTCTAAAAATTAGTTAAAACGTCTTAAAATCCCTTGAAACCTTTGGGAATAATAAAATATCAATTAAAATATTATTAGACATCGTTTAAAATTATTTAACTGATTAAAAATCTACAATATTAAATTTTTAAATATCACGAGTTCTAAAAATGGTTGATAAAAAATGATTCATTCCGGTTAGTAATACATGTTTCTTCTGTAACTTTAAATAATAATAACTTTTAAATCATTCATTAAAAATTGTTTATAATTGAAAAATGCACATGTGCAATTGATAATTCAGAAATTGTTGATATGATATCATGTACGCTAAGAAGAATATTTAACATCTACTAAAACTGCGCTTAAATTTGCCAAACTTCAGTCTAATTACTCTAATCTAATTAATTTTTGTAAGATGTTATTAACCATTTAAAAATGTTAGCTTCCTAATTTATAAATGTTTAATTAATACAAATTTCGATGTTGAAACAATTACTTTGGACAAATAATTTTTAATATACTGGACATAAATAATTATATTCAATAAATTTTTTTCTCTAGAATTTACTCAATGTTGAATCGAAGAATGTCATTAAGATCAGTTGTCAATCTTGAAATTCTTATTTGAATTTCAGTCTAATAGAACAATAATCATATGTATAATTTGATGACAATTGTTATTCAAATTTGAACTAAAGAATCTTTAATATGGACAGGCAGACGTTCGTACTTTATTATAGTTAATGTCAAAAATATTTAATTTTCTATTTGAAAAAGTTAAATTAATTATAATAGATAATTCTTTAAATTAAACAAAAATCTTCAACTACTCGCGGCAGTTAACTGTGAACCCTGAAATTTAAATAGGTTGAAATGTGATTTTAAATATAAATTGTTCACTAATTCCCTTAACCAACAAATAAATTAAATTATTTAATAAGAAGTAAATTTTCTATAAAAAATCCGTTAAAAAAGTATTTTAACTCAAAGCCTGAAATGCAAAAAAAATTATCCATTTAAATCTTTCCGCGCTTTACGAGAAAAGCTCACGAGCGCCACTGAACGACAAAATGAAGAAGCTCGACAGCTGAGATTTGAGAATCTAGAACAATCTAGAGAATCACTTTATTCAATGGACTATGTTAGTATTTAATGAAAACCGTTGGCGTTTGTTGCGACAATTTGACGTCTTCAATCTTATTCTTGTAAATAGTTCATACAATTCAATTCTTGAGACAAAAAGAAATAAAAGATAGTGACTGAAAAATGGGAAGATCTTGTATAGTGTGCAAAGCCCATTCGGACATACGACCAGAACTAATTTATCACAGGTAAGCGTAAGGAGCCTAACCTCAAAAAGGTTTCCGCCTAAAAAACGAAAATCGAAAAAATATTTAAACAACTCGAACGTAATCAATTAAGCAGGCATACATTAATTCACAGATTCCCAAAAGACGAAAAACTGCGAAAAACGTGGATTGAAAATATGGGAATTACAAAAAAAATCGGCAATTTTTCTGCGGTATGTTCTATACATTTTAAGGAAGAATGTTTCAAAACGAGTATGATTTCGAAGAGACCGATTTTGATAAGAGGGTCGGTTCCCACCATTTTTACGGAGAAAGAACTGCTGGAACAAGAATCAATGCAAGACGAAAGCACCTCGGATTCCATGAATTCAAGTGGTGAAATTAAAAACTTTGACAGCGAACATATGCCTCAACAGTCAAACAGTCAGTTTGAAACTATCATCTTAAAAACAGAGAACGTAATTATACCAAAAGAAGAGAATTCATGTAAAACGGAAGAAATTTCAGATTATGAAACTCTAGAGGAATTTTCACCTCCTCGTGAAACACGAAGGTTTGTAAATTTATATAGTAATTATATAGCAACAAAACCGTTGGCTATACACGGATTTCAGGTTTTTTTTATTTTTTTTTATTTTTTTTATTTTTGCGTTTCTAAAGGTGATTTTTCACCAACAATTTAATTTTAATAAAGAGAGCTAAACTGTCAACCAAATAGATGAATTTAAAAAAAAAATATGTTTCCAAAAAGAAGATTAATTTTCTACTCAAAAGACGGATAGTTGAATTTTCAAATAAAAAATGTAAGTTTTTAACCAAAAATGAAATAGTTGCACTTTCAGTTTCAAAAATTAATTTTCAACAAAAAAATGATTTTTCAAAAAATATATTCATTTTCTACTCAAAAAGTTCAATCTTCAACTAAAAACTGTAATTTTCAACCAAAAATGGAATGGTTACACTTTTAGTTTGAAAAAAAATAGTTAAATACACAGCCAACAACATCTATTTTCAAAAAAGAAGATTATCTTTCTACCAAAAAGGCGAATTTGCAACAAAATAATTGAATTTTTTAAGAAAATAGTTGAATTTTTAACCATTATAGTTCCATTTTTAATTAAAAAAGATGAATTCTCAACGAAAGATTTTATATTTCTTATTTCATGTATGAATTTTCAATCTAAATGGACGAATTTTTGAACCAAGAATGTAATTTTTAGAAAGAGAGCCGAATTTTCAACCAAATAATTGCATTTTTCACAAAAATGATGAATTTTGAGCAAACAAAAAAATAACTTGTCAACACAAAAAAAAAGGTAAATTTTCTACCTAAAAAGACGAATTTTCAACGAAATATATGAGTTTTCCACAATAAAGTTGAATTTTCCATCAAACACTGAATTTTCAACAAAAATGTGAATTTTCTACCACATAGTACATTTTTAAAATAAATAGTTTAATTTTGAACCAAATAATTGAATTTTCAACAGCAAAAAATAATTTTTCAATCAAAAATGGAATAGTTACATTGTCAGTTTAAAAACTTAATTTTCAAACAAAAAAATGCTTTCCAACAAATTTGAATGAGCAAAAAAGACGAATTTGTAAAAAAAAAAGTTGAATACACAGACAAAAAGATGCATTTCCAAAAAGAAGATTAATTTTCTACTCAAAAAGACGAATAGTTGAATTTTCAACTAAAAAATATAAGTTTTTAACCAAAAATGAAATAGTTGCACTTTCAGTTCCAAAAATTAATTGTCAACAAAAAAATGATGATTTTTCAGAAAATATATTCATTTTCTACTCAAAAGGACGAATAGTTCAATCTTCAACTAAAAACTGTAATTTTTCAACCAAAAATGGAATGGTTACACTTTTAGTTAAAAAAAAAAAAAATCTACCAGTCAAATTAAATATAGAAAGACGAATTTCAACAAAATAGTTAAATGCACAGACAATAAGATCAATTTTCAAAAAAGAAGATTAATTTTCTCCTCTTTCAATTTAAAAGGACGAATTTTTTAACCAAGAATGTAATTTTTAGAAAGAGAGCCGAATTTTCAACCAAATAATTGCATTTTTCACCAAAAACATGATTAATTTTTAACAAACAAAAAAAAAATTAATTTTCTACTCAAAAAGACGAATTTCCCACCCGACACTAAATTTTCCACAAAAATTAGAATTTTCTACTAAATAGTACATTTTTAAAATCTTAATTCAATGTTTAACTAAGTAATACATTTCCACAACAAAAAATAATGTTTCAACCAAAAATAGAAGTTACATTTTCAGTTTAAAAACTTAATTAAAAAAACAAAAGACTTTCCAACAAATTTGAATGAACCAAAAAAGGCGAATTTGTAAAAAAAATAGTTGAATACACAGGCAAAAAGATATATTAAAAAAATGTTAATTTTCGGCCCAAAAAGGCTATTTTTCCACAAAGTACATACATTTTCCACAAAACAATTAGATTTCCCACCCAAAACCAGATAGTTGAATTTAAAAAAAAATAGTTTTCAACCAACAATGGAAATTTTTGAACATTTTCAAACTGTCCTATTTTCGCAATTGTAATCTGAAATCATTTAATTCCAAAATATAATTAAAACTAAAATTGTTCTATTTTGAACGCTCTGAATTATAAATGATACAATTCCAACTCTTTTCTGATGAAATTGTCAAATATTGTTAATTTTTCGTCTGAAAATTTTCTACTTGGAGATCCTCTGATTACAAATTGGACAATTTCAAACACTTTCAATTTCGATTTATTCAATTTTAAACGCAATACATTTTTTAACTATTAATTTTCAATGTAATACCTTAAAATTGTTAAATTTTTTGTTAAACATATAAAAAAACGAATCATTTAAAACTGAAAAATATTTTATTGGAAGAATTCACAAATTAATAATAATTCTAAAGGAAGTGTTAAAATTAAGCAATTTGAAAACAAAATATTAAAAATTTTGTTTAAAATAAAAATAGAACTAACTGAAATCGATACCTCAGTAATTAAACAATTTCTTCAATTTTGAACGGTTATAATTTTAGATTTTTAAATTTTCATGTTGAACACTGAATTAGAAAAATTTCTCTTTCGCAGGTTTTAACTTGAAATGTTTCCCGTTAAAAATTACTTCATCTAAAAAGTTTTTTTTTAAATTTGGATCTTTGGAAAATTTGTTCAATAAATTTTAATGCTAAATTATAACTTTTTAATGTAGTAACAACTTAAAATTCGAGAATTTCAGAAGCTTTGACTTTAAAACATTCAATTTAGTTTTTAATTTTAAGTGATTCAATTTCAAACGTTTGTAATTAGAAATTTCAACATTTTAATTCCTTTTCATTGTAAATGATTCAGTTTTCAAAATCTAAGTCTGAAATTGTTTAATTTTTAACATTTTAAAACTGTCCTACTTTCGAAATTGTCCTTTTTTCACAATTTTACCTAAACTAAAATCATCTGAATTGGAACGTTTTCAATTCAATATCATTCCATATATTTCATTGCAAGTGCTTTTAATTTAAAATTATTATTTATAATTTAAAAACTTTTAAAAACTTAAAATTAATAAAAAATGTATTTGTTTATATTTTTAATGCGAGGAAATAAAAATCCAGACTACCAGTAATGTAATAAAAAATATTCCATTGCTATTTAAAATTTTTCTAATCCTGATTAATTTTTTGTTTCCAAAAGTGATTCAGAAACCGAAAAGATGATTGAGGAACTGCAGTACAGTTGCAGAAAAATAAGAGTAAAAGGTTTAAAATGGGAAGAATTTCGCAGATTACCAGAGACCTTACAAGAAATGCATTGGGCGGAAGCTCAACATTTAATCGAAGAGCAATCACGTGAAGTAAAATCACTACAGCAGAAAAATCGACGTTACACGACCAAAATTGAAAACTTGACTCTCTTCACACAAAGTATGAAAAAAGAAATTGCGAAGAGGGCTCGCAATAACAAAATTGAATCGCCGTGAAACATGTTATGGATTTTGTGTACATTCTTTTTCATACATTTTGAATAAATAATAAGAACTTAAAAATACAAACGGGTATTAATTGATTTTTTCCTTTACATCGTTTTAAAACTTTACGCATAAAATTGAAAGTAATGAAGTTATGCTAAAATTATATTATTTGTAAAATTAAGATGACTCACAAGATAGAGGAAACCAAATAGGTAATTTATTTAGTTAATTATTTAATTTAGAATTTTTCTAGATAAGAAATAATTCTTAAATTAATACATATTATATTATATACTATATTAATTTTCTACAAAACCTTGAATTTCAAAACCAAAACGATGAATTTTTAATCAATAAGATTCATTTTCTACCAAAAAAGGCGAATTTTCAACAAAATACATGATTTTCTAACCAAATACTTGAATCATTAACTTAAAAATATCAATTGTAAACAAAATAGTTGCGTTTTCAACTAAAATGATAAACTTTCAAATAAAAAAATGATTTTAACAAAGAAGTTTAAGAAATAGTTGAATCTTCAAACAAGAAATATTAATTTTCAACAAAAAATACAAAAGTTGATATTTCAAGCAAAAGAAAACTTTAATTTCAAATAAAAAACAGTACAATTGAACTAAAAACGTTGAAATCTCAGCGAAAAATTAACATTTGACATTTTAAATACAAAAGCTGAATTTTCTAGCAAAATAAATAAATTTCCAAGCTAAAAAGTCGAATATTTTAGATATCCTTAAACCCATAACGATAAATTTTAAAATAAAAAGTTACATTTACAACCAGAAAAAATTGTTTACTCGAGAAGGAAAAAAATTCAACGAAATTGTGCGAATTTTCAACAAAATACATGGGGTTTCAACCAAATACTCGAATTATCTACTAAAAATATCAATTTAACAAAATAATTACATTTTCAACAAAACAGTTACATTTTCATTGAAAGAAATTAATTTAAAAAACGAATGCTCAAAAAAACAGTTAAATTTTCGATAAAAAACATGACTTTTAAACAAATTTGTTTAATTTTTAGGAAAATAATTCAATTGTCAACAAAAGAGTTACTTTTTCAACTGAAATTATGAATCTTCATTGGAAAAAAAAAAAAATTTTTTGCGAAGAAGTTCAACAAAGTAGTTGAATTTTTAATCAAGAAATACCAATTTTTAACAAAAAGAAAATAGTTGATATTTCAACCAAAAAAATACTTTAATTTTAAACAAAAAGTTCACTTTCAATTAAATCGAACAGAAATCACGTATTTTCAACTAAAAAAGATCAACTTTGATTTAAATATTTACAACACAAATTATTTGGATATAAGGAAGATTTTTTAGTCCGGAAAGAAAAAAAAATCAACCAAATCGTTGACGAATTCGAACCAGGGATGAATTTTCAACCAAAAAAAAATGTATATTTAACCAATTATTTCGGCGTTCAACCAAAAAGTAAATTTTTTAAATGAAAAGATTAATCTTCGAAGAAAAATGTTAATTTTAATATTTCAAGCAAAAAAGATTTTAATTTTTAATAAAAAACAGTTGGATTCCTCCAAAAGGATGAATTATCTATCCAAAAGGGCGAATGTTCAACAAAACAGTTTACTTTTCGATTAAAAAAATATTACTTTTACGCGAAATAGTGGAATTTTCAACCAAACAGTAGAATTTGGAACCAAAAGAGATGGATTCGAAACTAAAAATATAACAGTAGACTTTTCAATTAAAGATAATTAACTTTCAGCCATAAAGGACGAATTTTCAATCAAAAAAGGTGAATTATTAATCTAAAAGAATGGATGTTCTATTTAAAATAACGAGTTTCAACAAAACTGTTGAATTTCCAACCAAGAAAGATGACTTTTACAAAAAAGAGTTGTATTTTCAACCTAAAAAAACAAATCTTTTAGAAGAAAAAAAACTAATGTTAAAAAAAACGTCAAATTTTCGACCAAAAAAGATGATTTTGAACAAAATAATTAATAATAAAAATTTTAACTAGAAGAGATCAATCTTGGGCCAAAAATATAAGACTTTTCAAATAAAAATAATAATGAACATTCATACAAATAAAGGTGAAGTTTCAACCAAACAAGATGAATTTTCAATCCAAAAGGATGAATTTTCTATTAAAAAAAGACGAATTTTGAAGAAAAGAGTTGAATGTTCAACCAAGAAAGATAACAAAAAGAGATGAATCCTGGACCAAAAATATAATAGTAGACTTTTCCAATAAACAGAACTAACTTTAGAGAGAGAAAAAAAAAGAATTTTCAACCAAAAAATAGTACGTTGTAACCTAAGAAGATGAATCTAACTAACTAAATGATAGAATTTTCAAACAACAACAAAAAAAGATTCAACTTCACAAAAAAAAAATGCGTAGTACCTTTATATTAAAAATAATTAACTTTCAACAATAAATAATGAATGTTTAATCATAAAAGGTGAATTATTAATCTAATAGAATGGATTTTCTATTTAAAACCACAAGTTTCAACAAACTCGTTGAATTTTCAACCAAGAAAGATGTCTTTTACGAAAATAGTTGAATTTTCAACCTAAAAAAAAACGAATCTTTTAGAAGAGAAAAAAACTAGGTAGTGTTAAAAAAATGTTAAATTTTCGACTAAAAAATGATGATTTTCAAAAAAATAATTAATAATACAACTTTTAACTAGAAAAGTTAAATCTTGTACCAAAAATATAATATTAGACTTTTCAAATAAAAAGAATTAACATTCATAGAAACAAATGTGAAGTAACTACCAAAAAAGATTAATTTTCAATCCAAAAGGATGAATTTTCTATACAAAGACGGATTTTCAACAAAACTGTTGAATTTTCAACCAAGAAAGATGACTTTTACAAAAAAGAGTTGTATTTTCATCCTAAAAAAAAAACAAATCTTTTAGAAGAAAAAAAAAACTAATGTTAAAAAAAAACGTTAAATTTTCGACCAAAAAAGATGATTTTGAACAAAATAATTAATAATAAAAATTTTAACTAGAAGAGATCAATCTTGGACAAAAAATATAATATTAGACTTTTCAAATAAAAAGAATTAACTTTCATGCAAATAAAGGTGAAGTAACTACCAAAAACGATGAATTTTCAATCCAAAAGGATGAATTTTCTATTTAAAAATGACGAATTTTTAACGAAACTGTTGAATGTTCAACCGAGAAAAATAACTTTTTACGAAAATAGTTGAATTTTCAAAAATATATAGACTTTTGAAATGAAAAGAATTAACTTTAAAGCAAAAAAAAAAGAATTTTCAACCAGAAAATAGTACTTTGTAATCTAAGAAGATGAATCTAACTAACTAATAGAATTTTCAAACAACAAAAAAAAAGATTCAACTTCACAAAAAAAATGCATAGTACTTTTAAATTAAAAATAATTAACTTTCAACAATAAATAATGAATTTTTAATCATAAAAGGTGAATTATTAATCTAAAAGAATGGATTTTCTATTTAAAACCACAAGTTTCAACAAACTCGTTGAATTTTCAACCAAGAAAGATGACTTTTACGAAAATAGTTGAATTTTCAACCTAAAAAAAACGAATCTTTTAGAAGAGAAAAAAACTAGTGTTGAAAAAATGTTAAATTTTCGACCAAAAAAGATGATTTTGAACAAAATAATTAATAATAAAAATTTTAACTAGAAGAGATCAATCTTGGACCAAAAATATAATAGTAGACTTTTCAAATAAAAATAATAAACATTCCTACAAATAAAAGATAAGTTTCAACCAAAAAAGATGAATTTTTAATCCAAAAGGATGAATTTTCTATTAAAAAAAGACGAATTTTGAACAAAACAGTTGAATGTTCAACCAAGAAAGATAACTTTTTACGAAAATAGTTGAATTTTCAAAACAATGAATAAATTTTCAATCAAATAGTAGAACTTTTAAGAAAAAGAGATGAATCCTGGACCAAAAATATAATAGTAGACATTTGAAATAAAAAGAATTAACTTTAAAGCTAAAAAAAGGGTTAATTTTCAACTAGAAAATAATTATTTTCAACCTACGAAAATGAATCTTTAACTAAATGATAGAATTTTCAAACAAAGAAAGGTTAAAATTCAGCCAATAACAGTTGCATAGTGTCCTTTACAATTAAAAACAATTAACTTTTAACAACAAATGATGAACTTTCAATCAAAAAAGGTGAAGTATTGATCTAAAAGAATAGATTTTCTATACAAAAAGACGAATTTTCAACAAAACAGTTGAATTTTCAACCAAGAAAGATAACTTTTTACGAAAATAGTTGAATTTGCAAAAAAAAAAATTTTTAATCAAACAATACAACTTTTAACAAAAAGAGATGAATCCTCGAACAAAAATGTAATAGTTGGCTTTTCAAATAAAAAGAATCAACTTTCATACAAATAAAGGTGAAGTTCCAACCAAAAAAGATAAATTTTGAATCCATAAGGATGAATTTTCTATCCAAAAGACGAATTTTCAACAAAACCGTTTAATTTTCAACCAAGAAAGATGACATTTACTAAATAGTTGTATTTTCAACCTAAAAAATACGATTCTTTTAGAAGAAAAAAATAACTAATGTTAAAAAAGGTTAAATTTTCGACCAGAAACCATGATTATCAAAACAATAATTAATAATAAAACTTTTAACTAGAAGAGACAAATCTTGGACCTAAAATATTATAATAGACTTTTCCAAAATGAAAAGAATTAACTTTCATGCAAATAAAGGAGAAGTTTCAACCACAAAAGATGAATTTTCAATCCAAAAGGATGAATTTTCAATCCAAAAAGACGAATTTCCAACAAAACCGTTTAATTCCAACAAGAAAGATGACTCTTTACGAGAACAGATGAATTTTCGACAAAACAATTAAATTACAGACCAAATAGTAGAATCAATTAAACATATTTATTACAATAATATTTACTATAATGCCACCAAACACGAATGTTTTCAAATTTTAAACAAAATCAAAACATTTGACGTTTTGAAATCCCTTATTCTAATTCTAATCAGTCTCTCGTTGGCACGATAAATCTCGAAGGTTCTTTGACGCGCGCACACCAAGTGAGGTTATGTTAAATTTTTTTATAGAATTTTCAAATAATGTAAACAATCCTAATCACGAATCCACTTAATCACCGAATGCTAAGCTACAGTCAACAACAAAGCGATTTTTCAACCAAGCTTTGAAAATCCAAACACTTCGGTGCAGCCAAAAACTTTTCTTTTCCGAACGCTCCGAAATTTGACATATTTCAGATTCCGATCTGTTTCTACACCATTTCCGGCAAAAACATTTGCATTTTACACCATTTTTATTCAATTTAACAATCACTTGTTCAAGCATTATAAAAACACACCGAAAGTTTCTCAAAATACGCAGCAAAACCAAACGAGAGGTTATGTTTGACACGCCATGCTTTTCATCCCTTCAATTATTCACTTTATTTTAATAATTCTATTCAAAAACATAACTCGAAATGCCAGAGAAATACATAATTTACAATCCTAAGACAGAAAATAGGATGCCTAATACCAACGGAACATATTTCATCTCAGAAAACAAAAAAAAACCGGGTTCGCCGAGATAATTGTGAAAGGATGAACTCTTACCTTTCGTCTTCTTCAGCTAACAGAGGAGCAGTATTTTTGCGAATACTGGATGGACGATATTCGTTGTCGGAAGCTTCACTTTCGTCTCGTTCGACGGTTTTGGCTTTTGTAAGATCATCATCATCGGAATCGAAATTGGAGGGAACTGTGGTCATCAAGCTGTTGATGGTCTCAGCCAGGCTCGTCCCTTTTTTATTCAAAGCCATATTGTGTTAAAGTTTCGGCAATTCTTGTTTCAAAAAATAAATTTTCTTTTCTGGACTTTTTATAAAAATACAGCTTCTTCGAAGCATGACCGGCACGAGGCGTGGTATGAAAAGAAAAATAAAGAATGTGCAGTTGCCGGAAGAAGAGCCAAGCGACGCGCGCTTTCCGGAAATCGACAATCGAAGCGCCACCTACACACGCGCGGGAAACTTGAATTTTCGTAATTTTGGGAACGTTTATTAACTATGTAAGCATGATTTTTTAAATTTAAGAGTCCCTCTTCTAACGTAAGATTTTATATTTTCTCACTCAGTATTCCAAAAATATATCAATGGGGAGTTTACCGCAAACCAAAGTGCGCTATCTGTTCGGGTGTGAGTTCTGCGAAAATTTAAATTTAATAAATGAAAAATAGTTTTTTTTATACAAATTATTATTGAAAATTTATATTTCATTCGTAAAATGAAGTGGAAGAGTAAGTCATTTAGTTTGAAGAGAAAAAATTTAATATTTTAATTACTGGTCACTTTTTCTTGCGTAGTTCTGAATTTAATAAACAATTATTGTCTACTGAAAAAATTCAAAGTACGTGTTTTTATAATATTCTCCATTTTTTACCAAATAGTAAAATTTTCGATTAATAAAGATAAATTTCGAACATAAAATTAAATAGTAATTAAATATAAACTTTTATTAATAATTTGTATGAAAAAAAACTATTTTTCATATAATAAATAAAAAATAAATAATAAATAAAAATAAATCATGAATTTGAGAATTTTAAAATTGAAGTTTTGCGGTAAACCTGATATAATATTCTTGTTGGTAATTTATTTGCCTTGTATTTATATTTATTTTTATTTTTTTGCAGTTGCTCCTCCTGAAGATTATCTTTTTAGTTATAAATTCTATGATTTGTTTAAAAATTCAAGGATATTGTTAAAAATTCATCCTTTTTAAGGAGAAAATTTAACTGTTTTGTTGAAAATTGTTTTTTTTTTTTTTTTAATTGAAAATTCAACTATTTTCATAGAAAATTTACTTTTCGATAAAAACTCATATTTTGGTGTTGAAAAACCAACTAAAGTTTGGTGAGGAATTCCTACCTTTTTTTGGAAATTCGTTTTTTAAAGTATAGAAATTAATTTTGTTAACTGAAAATTAAACTACTTCATTCTTTATTTAAATTTATCTTTTCAGTTGAAAGTTTAACAAATTGGTTGAAAATTAACCTTTTAAATTTTAAACCTCTAAAAATACATCTTTTTCGTTGAAAATTCGTTTTCTTTTTTTTTCAATTGATTGTTCTAATTGAAAAATCAGCTGTTTCATTTTGTATTGTAAATTTATCTTTTCAGTTAAAATTAATCTTCTTGCTTGCAAATTCATATCTTTCGTTGAAAATTCGTTTTGGTTGAAAGCTGAACTAATTTGTAAAAAAATAATTTTTCAAATAGAAACTTCATGATTTTAGTTGGAAATTAATTAGTTCAAAATTTAACTATCGTGTTAAAATTTTATTTTATTTCTGGTTAAAAATTAATTTCTTGAACTGCAAATTCAAATATTTCCTTCATGATGAAAATTTGTTTTTCGCAATTGAAAATTCGAGCCTCTTTTTGAGATTTCGCTTTTTGGTTGATATTAATCTTCTTGCTTGAGAATCCATCTTTTTGGTTGTAAATTGAACTATTTTGATCAAGAATTTAACTATTTTGCTGAAAATTAATTTTTTTGAAGTTAAAAATTAATTTTTTAAACTGAAAATTCAACTTTTGCACTTCTTATTGTAAATTTATCGTTTTTAGTTGAGAATTTAACTATTTGATTACTGTTTTTTTTTTTTAATGAAAAATCAATATTTTTAGTAAAAATAATGTTGTTAACTGAAAATTCAACTATTCCATTCTTTATTGTAAATTTATCTTTTTTAGTTGAAAATTGAACCATTTGGTTGAAAATTAACCTTCAAAAAATTCATCTTTTTGGTAGATAATTAATCTTTTTGCTTAATAACACATTTTTTTCATTGAAAATTCTTTTTTTTTTTTAATTGATTGTTTTAACTAAAAATTCAGCTGTTCCTTTTCACATTGTAAGTTTCTCTTTGGCTGGTTGAAAATATAAAAATCGTGTTGAAATTTCGTTTTATTTTTGGTTGATAATGAATTTTCCAGGAACTAAAAAATTTAACTATTTAAGTTTTGGTGAAAAATTTTTTTCTTGTTCGAAAACTCAAGTCTTTTTCAGGAAATTTCACTTTTTGGTTAAAAATTAATCGTCTTGCTTTAGAATTCATTTTTTTTTTTAAATTGAATTATGTTGATGCAAAAATCAACTATTTGATTTAAAATTAATTTTTTATAGCTGAAAAATAATTTTCCCAACTGAATATTTATTTATTATTGCACTTTTTATTTTAAATTGAACTATTATATTTTTCTTTGAGAATTAGTATTTTTTTATTCGAAAGTCTAGTTAGTTGTATAAAACTGGAACTACTTTCTTAAGCATTTATTATTTTGGTGGAATTATAACAATTTTAGTTTAAAATTCATAAATTTCGGTTTTAAAATACGACTTTTTTTATAAAATTCGTCTTTTTGGCTTATGTATTTAATAATTTATTTGAAAACTTTGTTGTTTCTCGACTGAAAAATGTGTTTTCGTTGAAAATTCAACAATTAGGTTGAAAATTACGATCTTTGTGAAAAATTCATTAAATTCATTTTTCGTTTGAAGATTCATAATTTTATTTGAAAATTAATCTCTTTTGTGGAAAAAGTAACTATTATATTGAAGATTCATTTTTTTCTTTTAAAAATTAAATATTTCCAAGAATTTAGTTATTCCAGTTAAAGATGAATGATTTTATGTTGAAATTCATCTCCTGGGTTGAAAATATGATGTCTTTTTAAACAATAAACTACTTTGTTGAAAATTCATAATTTCATTTGAAAATTAATCTCTTTGATTGAAAACGTAACTTTTATGTTGAAAAGATTCGTTTTTTGGTTTAGAATTAAATTTGTCTGAGAATTTAGTTATTCCAATTAAAAATTCCTAATTTTATTTGAAAATTAATCTCTTCGGTTGAAAATGTAACTATTGAGTTAAAGATTATTTTATTATTTTTTTTAATTAAATATTTCTCAGAATTTAATTATTCCAGTTAAAGATTCATCGTATAATTTGAAAATGTATCTCTGATTCATTTCTTCTTTGAAGATTCATTTTTTTGGATGAAAATTAAATTCCAAGAATTTAAATATTCCAGTTGAAGATTCATAATTTCATTTGAAAATTCATCTTCTCGGTTGAAAGGACTTTCTTCTTAAACATTAAGCTACTTTGTCAAAAATTCGTTTTTTCTTCGTTAATGATTCATAATTTTATTTGAAAATTAATCACTTCGGTTGAATACGTAACCATTTATATTGAAGGTTCGTTTCTTTTTTTGTTAAAAATTAAATTTTTATGAGAATTTAATCATCTTCTAGTTAAAGATTCATAATTTTATTTGAAAATTCATCTGTTTGGTTGAAAATATAACTGTCTTTTTAAACATTGGACTATTTTATTGAAAATTAATTTTTTGTTGTTGTTAAAAATTAATTTTCTTATGAAAAATTAATGATTTCAGTTAAAGACTCATCATATAGGGTGAAAATTTACCTGTTCGATCAAAAATGTAACTGGGTTGTTGAAAATTGGTCTTTTTTGATAAAAATTCATACTTTCAGGTTTTAAAGTCGACTATTTTTTGTATCAAATTCTTTTTTTTTGCTTGAAAATTCAATAGATTAATTTTTGTTTTTTTAATTTTTGTTCTTTCTTGACTAAATTTCTTTTTTCAATTGAAATTGAATTATTTTGTTGAACATTCTTCTTTTTTTTTAAATTCATCTCTTTTGGTAGAAACTTATTTTATTCTATTTAACAACTTTGCTAAAAATTAATTTTTTTTATTAAATATTCATGATTTTAGTTGAAAATTCATCTCTTTGATTGAAACGTAACTAATTTACTAAAAATTGAACTAATTTGTTCAAAATTCGTGTTTTATGTTGGGAAATAAATAATTAAAAATACCATCTTTTTAGTTGAAACGTAACTAATTTACTAAAAATGTTGAAAATGTAACTGTTTTATGGAAAAATTAACTATTTTGTTAAAAATTCGAATTTTCTACCAAGAAGATTAATTTTCTTACTAAAAATGGCAAATTTTCAACAAACAAGTTACATTTTCCACCAAAGAGATGAATTTCCAAACAAAATGATAACTCATTAACAAACATTATTTTCGACCGAAAAGGACGAATTATTAACAAAAAATGTAATAGTTAATATACAAACAAATTTTTTAATTATTTTTATTGAAAAAAAAAGAGTTGAATTCTACTAAAAAAGATTAATTTTCAACAAAAAGTATGAATTCTCAGCAAAAAATATCATTGTTGATATTTCAATCAAAAAATATTTTTAATTTAAATAAGAAACAGTTCTAAAAATACGATATTTCTACAAAATAATGGAATTTTCCACAACAAAAATTTATTTTTTACAAAAAAAGGATCAATTAAGAAGAATAATTTTCAACCAAATATTTGAATTTTCAACTAAAAAATAAAATGTTAGCCAAAAGTGGAATAGTTCAGTTTTCGGGTTAAAAAAAATTAGTTTGAACCAAATAGTGAAATTCTGAATAAAATTAATGTGAATTAAAAGAGCGAAATGGTAAAAGACTTTGAAGCCTGTGTTAAATTATAAATAGGACTTTTTATCCATTTTAAATACTTTTAATATATTAGCTTAGAGAATTGAGATTTTTGTTTAGAAAATAAAGTTAATTTTCCACTGCAATCTTTTTAATTTCGGACAACACGCTTTTAAATCTGGACTACAGAATGCAATAGTTATGTTACATAATTTATGTTAATATTCAGTTTAAAATAAATTAGTGTTAATATTAGCATTCATATATTCATATATAATAATACAGAATTAGAAGTTCAATTTTAATACCTAATATCATTTTTTAAATATTTTCAATTTTCCCGCCTTAATTATTAAAACGTATATTATTTTGGGGTACACACAATACTATTCTATGCATTAAGATAACTATACCATCAGCTAACGGCCACACTAAGTTGGATCTACTGGTTCTCGTCTGATCACCAAAGTCAAGCAACTTTAGGCGCGGTTAGTACTTGGATGGGTGACCGCTTGGGAATACCGCGTGCTGTTAGCTTCCATCTTTTTTTCCTTTTTTTTTTTCTTAATGAAAACCTTTTGCTTAAACATTTTATACTTTTTTCTACAATTTGGAACAGGGAATTTTCAAATTCTGGCAAATTTATATTTGTGAAAAAAAGAATGTTTAATTTAAAAGAAATTCTGATTGGGAAGGGCTTTCCAAATCCTGACGAATTCTGAGTTGGACAGGGATTGCTTTTGTAAATGCCTTTTTAATAAATCAGAATTAAAATCATTTTAAAAAAATTTCCGTTTCGTAACGAAAATTACATTTTCCAAGACAAAATTATAATTCTCTTAGAAAATTCCCTAGCCAAGACACAATTAAATTCATTAAAAAAATTCCCTGTTCCAAGTCAAAATTATATTTCTTTACGAAAAAACTAAAAAACTGACATTTAATCAACATGCGAGTTCGAAATTAACTTATGAAACCGCAAATCAAATTTCCTATTATATTTTATTTAAAAAATCTAAGGCATGTCCAAAAAAACATGTTTATGAACGAGTAAAAATTCCTTCGTCAAACAAGGAGACAATTTTACAACAAAATAAATTAATTTTTAAATAAAAAAGATAAATTTTCAACCAAAAGTAGAATAGTTAAATTTTTTAACTAAAAAAATAATTTTTGAACAAAAAAAAATAACGAAAAAAACGCTACATTTTCAACTAAAATTACGAATCTTTAACTAGATTAATTATATATTAAAAAGTATTACAAAAAAATTGTCAACTAAAAAACAACAAGATGAATTGTCAAACAAGAAAATTAATTATCTGCCAAACAAGACGATTTTTCCACAAAATACAAGAATTTTTAAATAAAAATGGTAATCTGTCAACGAAAAATGGAAAAATTAAAATTTAATTTAATAAAAATTAATTTTCAATAAAAAAATTGATTAAAAAAAACTGGAATAGTTGGATTTTAAATCAAAAAAGATTTAACAATGTTAAAAAATTGAATAGTTAAATTTTTAGTTTAAAAAACTAATGTTCAACCAAAGAGGTGAATTTTCAACTAAAAATTATTAATCTTCAACTGGATTAGTTGAATTTTAAGCCAAAAAGATGAATTTTCAACTAAAATGATGACTTCAACAATAATAATTGAATTTCAACCAAAACAAGACGAATTACCAACTAAAAAACATAAATTTTCAACCAAAAGTTGAAGTTAAAAAAATTAATTTTCAACAAAAAAAAAACAAAGCTTCAACAAAATATTTAAGTACAGTAAGATAATTAGAAAGCTACTTTTATAAATGAAGAATCATTTTTATTCAATATAAAAAAAACTGAGCACTCTTGAAAAAATGCCCGGACAATTCAAGAGGGTAGCCACTAGGTTCCAAAAATTTAACATGTTCATGCATTCCTATAGTAAAAATAGTATAGTATGGTTGTTTTTGTAGTCTTCAACTAATATTTATATATGACACAAGGAGTTTTTAGTTTCTATGGGCTAATAACGAATTTAGCATGGAAGATATTATAACCATTAAATAAAATATGGGATATTGACGCTTATTCACAAAATATTTTATGACGAAACGAAAGTTTACTTCAGCACGAAAATTTTAAGGAGTTACAACCACCATAAAAATTAAAGTGATACCTGCACCCACCATCGCAATAAACCTGGAATAGAAAACGACAGGCCTGCATTTATTTCTCATCACGCCAATCCCAGGTAGAAGGCTTAGTACAGCCATAAATATTTTGGAGGCTGCAGACCACAAAGTTATGAAAGGATGGGATTAAAATTAGTGCCCACAGAGAACGGGCAAGTGTCGTACAATCTAAAAATTCTGCGACAGCCTGGCACAACCTGTAAATATTATTTAAAAAAAGTGCTTCATCATTTCGGCAATAATAAATGCAACCTCATCTCTTAACAAACATGTTTATGAACGAGAAAAAATTCCTCAGTTTGAAAATTTGGTGGCCCTGAGAAGGGCCGATTTTTGTGTTTTTCACACCTTGCGAAAATGTTTACTTGGAGCTGGTGTATTTGGTCACAGCCTTCGTTCCTTCGGAGACGGCGTGCTTGGCAAGTTCACCAGGAAGGAGAAGCCTGACAGCAGTCTGGATTTCCCGAGACGTGATCGTTGAACGCTTGTTGTAGTGAGCCAATCGAGAAGATTCAGCAGCAATACGCTCAAAGATGTCATTGACGAAGCTGTTCATGATTGACATCGCCTTGCTGGAAACTCCAGTGTCGGGGTGAACCTGCTTCAGGACCTTGTAGATGTAAATAGCGTAACTCTCCTTCCTCTTACGCTTCTTCTTCTTGTCAGTCTTCGCAATGTTCTTTTGGGCTTTACCCGCCTTCTTCACTGCCTTGCCACTCGCTTTCGGAGCCATGTCGAAAATTCAAACTGTAAAGGTACAGACGAAATGTGTGGACGCAGGCTAACGCGTTTTTTATATTTACGGCGCCCGAGAACGTGCGAACCAATCGGAATCGAGCAGGTGGGCAGATAGCGCCATTGGCTCTTGGTTGCGAAGGCAGCCAACGAATCCCACATACGCGTGGTCTGTTTATTGCGCGCGTCACTCGCGAAAGTTGGTAAATAGCAGCGTCTGGGAGCTTTTCAGCATTGCTTCGACCGCGTTTGTCGTGAGCATTTTGTGTTTTCTCAAATCATCAAAAAATGTCTGGACGTGGCAAAGGAGGAAAAGTTAAGGGAAAGTCAAAAACTCGTTCCAACCGGGCTGGACTTCAGTTCCCAGTTGGTCGAATTCATCGGCTTCTTCGCAAAGGAAACTACGCTGAGCGAGTTGGTGCTGGCGCTCCAGTTTACTTGGCAGCTGTCATGGAATACTTGGCTGCTGAAGTTCTCGAATTGGCAGGAAACGCTGCGAGAGACAACAAGAAGACGAGAATCATCCCTCGTCATCTTCAACTCGCCATCAGAAATGACGAGGAGTTAAACAAGCTTCTCTCTGGAGTCACCATCGCCCAGGGTGGTGTCTTGCCTAACATCCAAGCTGTTCTTTTGCCCAAGAAGACCGAAAAGAAGGCTTAAGCTTCAAAAAGCTTTTTTATAAACAAAAAACAATCGGCCCTTTTAAGGGCCACCAAATTTTTCTAACGTGAGAATTTTACTTTTTTGAAGTCAACATGTTTTTTTTTATTGTCAGTAAACTGAAGTTCAAATCAATTAGTTGAAATATCTATTAGATACATATTTGGTTGGGAATTCATCGTCTGGCTAAACATAAGTAGCTTTTTTTAAAGAATTCTAAAATCATTTTTAGGAACGGCGCAAAGCTTTTTTGCTTTGCTTGATAATAAAAGCGAAGAATATTGTACCTGAGATTCTAGCCTTTTTTCTTGAAAATTGTAAGGAGTTACAACCATCATAAAAATGGAAACGTTACTTGTTCCTACCATTGCAATAAGATATGATTTCGGAGGGACTTGCATTAGCTGTATAGTAAGCAGGTTATTGATCTTGTATCATGCCGGTCCCAGGTAGAAGGCTTTATAGTTTATACTTTATACAGTCAAATATTTTGAAGGCTTCAGACCGCAATGCTATTGAGCGGTGAAATTAAATTTTGTATTCACACAAAACCTGGGAAAGGTGTATTTGACTTCCAATTTAAAAGTACTAAACCTCTACTGTATTTAACTGTCTAAACAACTAAACATTTACCTATAGGCTATTTTAGCTTCAAAATTCAAAAGTTTGTTTGCAATTTTTTCTCTCTTGAAAGAAAATTCATTTGTTTTGTTGAAAATTCATATTTTTTGTTTTAGTTCGACTATTTTTGATTGAAAACAAAAATATTTATTCACTGGAAATATAAGCTATTACATTTTTCTTTGAGAATTGATTTTTAGCTCTTTTGAAAAATAATTGTTTCAACTGAAAATTGAATTCTTCCATTTTTAATTTAAAATTTATCTTTTTGAGTTGAAAATGATTGTATCTTACGTATGTCTTGCCTAATTTGTGGATAGCCCCTTAAAAAATGCTTTAATGATTCTTATTAAATTGGTCAGTAATTTTTAATGTTATATAGTATATGAGTTTGAAGAAATAAAAAATGTATAAGTAGCAAAATATAAAAATTGTCAATTTTGAGATTATCTGTTTTTTAGTTTTATTTGCTTGAATCCTTAACTTTATTTCTATAGTGTTATTTTTTGCATTCAGAATCCTCCGATATATTTGAAATAATTTGTGAAGCTAGCCAGAAAAATATAATTTTAAAACCCACAAAATTCACAAAAAAAAGTTTCTTTTCTATTTTTGATTCTTTCGAATACCCAACTCTTTAAAATGTATTTTGATACGTACAAAACCCTCATATATCCAAAATATGTTTAAGCTCAGATAAATATACTTTGTCGTAAATACAACTCAGTATTTGTTTCAAATTATTGCATTTACGTTTGTTATTTTCCAGATATTAAATTTCTTAGCGAATTCTTATTAGCAGAATTGTTATATAAAACTCGTTCAAGATTTTGAGGAGTTTTATAAATCATTTTGGCATATTATGTGTAAATTATGTAGCAAATCAAAGTGAAAGGAAGACGAACAGGTATAGAAAATATTTTTTATTTGATAGTGGAAATCTTCATTATTCATAATCAATAAAAACCGGAAAATCGAGTTTTTGGTTCTAAGGCTGGTTTCTTCGTTCCACGTCACATGTATAAAAAATAATGTAGATGTATCAGCGACACATAAATGTTGTTATTAACTAAATATCTAAAAAAATGCCTTTTTTTAAATCGGACTTTACACATTACGTTGGTTTTTATTACGATTGAATAATTGAAACCTCGGCGCAGATAACGTTGGATCAATAAAAAACTGCCTTGCCGGAATCTTTGTTCAAACAAGGATAGAAAATCTTTGAAAAGAAATCTCTTATCTTACTGTGAAAACAGTTTAAAATAAAATAAGTTTTGTTATCAAACGTTATCTCTACCGAATATTTAAGAACTCAGTTTAAATTGCAACAATTTTATTTTAGTCCAAAACTCAATTTTCAAAATTCCTTGATTTTTTACAAAATTCCCAGGCATTTTCAGACTAACCTTTGACAAATTTCCGGGATAAATTAAAAAAATTTTATTATATTCTACAAACGGATATTATAATTTCTTTTGCTGCTGCCTTAATTTTTATAATATTAACATATGAACGTTTTCCTCGTTGAAGGAAAAATTTCAGTTTTCTAAAAAATATTGCAACAAAACGTTAAACTTAAATGTTTTCGAACAATTGGAATAGCTCTGGAATTAATTAACATTTTCTAATGTTCTTATGTTTTTTTAAAGGATAAGTCTCACAGTAACTTAATAAACTGTTAGGATTTTTTTATAATTTTGTCCCTAATTCTATCCCAGGGTCAAACTTCGTTTGACAAATCCTTATTTATTATATTTTAATACATTTCAATAATATATATTAAATAATAATATACAATACTATACAAAATTACCTATAAAATTAGCCAAAGATCTTTAAAAAATGTTGATTATTTCTAGAATTATTCTATAATTTTTCGAAAAAATCGCAATTTGACGTCTTTTTGCAATTTCTTTTTATTAAATTAACATTCTCCCTGTACATAAAATTATTATTTAACGCAAATTTTAAAAGGTTTTCCGATTATTATTTCATTTTAAACAAAGTTTTGTAATCTACATGGTGGCCGTTTTAAGCAAGGAAAAAAATTCCCGGTTCACAAAAATTTTGTTGTCGGTCTATGAAATTGAAAAATTTGAACTCTTAAAGCTAAAAAATGTCCCATTTAAAACAATAAAAACGAAACGACTGAAAAATCACGGAAAAATAAATCTCTCGACACTGTAAAATTCCCGGATAATGAAATTTCACAATGGGAAAATTGAACGAATTTGAGAATTCCCGACAGAAAATTGCCGAATTATAAAATATCCGAACTAGAAAATTCGCAAATTATAAAATTACCGAATGTAAACAATTAAATTTTGTTATGCATATTATTTATTTAATAAAAATACAATAATTAAAAAAGATATATTTCTGGATGAAATTTTTTTTCGATTATTGTTATTTTAAATTCAAATAATAATTTCAGAAACTTTAAACATCAAAAATAATTTTTTTTCATACAAATATTTGATTATTGTATTTTTAATTAATAAATAATATGTATGCAAAAATTTCAATTGTTTAAATTCGTGAATTTCCCAGTTCGGATATTTTATAATTCGGTGATTTCCTGGGATGACTGAAAAATCCCGAAAAATAAAATTCTCGACACTGTAAAATTCTCGAATAATAAAATTCCCGAACAGTTTATAATATTACCTACCGAATTTGAATATTCCCGAATAATATAATTGCCAACAGAAAATTGCCGAATTATAAAATATCCGAACTGCAAAATTCCCCAATATTGAAAATGTGCATCGTATTTTTTATTAATTACGAAATACATTTTGAAAAATCGAATTCGTAATTTAAACAAAATTGAAAATATATTTCGGAATAAAATAATTGTGTCGAATTAATCCTGCCATTTTTTTCAATTATTGTTATTTTAAATTAAAATAATAATTTCAGAAACCTTAAACATCAAAATAACATTTATTCATAAAAATATTTGATTATTGTATGTTTAATAAATAAATAAATAATATGTATTTAAAAATTTTAATAGTGTTTAATATCAAGAGTTTTATTATTCGGGAATTTTCTGGTTCGGATATTTTATAACTCTGCAATTTTCTGGGAAGATTGAAAAATACAGCGAAAAAAAAATTCCTGACATAAATTTTTCAATTCGGTAATATTATAAAACTGTCAGGAATTTAATTATTTGGGAATCTTGCCATCTTTAGGAATTATAACAGTGGAAATTTTATTTTTCGCAAATGTTCTTATTCTGGAATTTTATTATTTAGAAATTTTCCAATTCGAGAATTTCCCGGAATTTATTATTCGGGAATTTTCCAATTCGACAATTTTACTATTCGGGAATTTTCCAATTCGACAATTTTACTATTCGGAAAATGTTATTTTCCGGAAGTGTTATTATTGAGGAATTTTATTATATTCGGAAATTTTATTCGAGAATTTTTCAATTCGAGAATAATTGTATTATTCAAGAATTTTATTATCAGGAAATTTTTTAATTTGAGAATTTTATTATTCGAAAATTATTCAATTCCAGAAGTTTATTATTTGAGAATTTTCGGGAATTTTTCCAATTCGATAATTTTATTATACGGAAATTTTATTTTTCAAAAATGTTGTTATTGCGGAATTTTATTATTCGGAAATTTTCCAATTCGTGTTTTTATTACATAAAAATTTTATTATTAGGAAATTTTCCAATTCGAGAATTTTGTTATTTGTGTATTTTATTATTCAAGAATTTTCCAATTGGACAATCTTACTATTCGGAAATTTCATTTTTCGGAAATGTTATCATTCGGGAATTTAATTATTCGAAAATTGTATTATTCGGGAATTTTCCAATTCGTGAATTTTATCATATGGAAATTTTATTATTCGGAAATTTTCCAATTCGAGAATTTCATTAATCGGATATTTTATTATTCAGGAATTTTCGATTCGAGAATTTTATTAAAAAGAAATTTTATTATTCGAAAATTATCCAATTCCAGAAGTTTATTATTTGAGAATTTTCGGGAATTTTTCCAATTCGATAATTTTATTATACGGAAATTTTATTTTTCAAAAATGTTGTTATTGCGGAATTTTATTATTCGGAAATTTTCCAATTCGTGTTTTTATTATATGAAAATTTTATTATTCGGGAATTTTCCAATTCGAGAATATTGTTATTCACTAATTTTATTATTCGGACATTTTCTAATTCCAGAATGTCATTATTCGGATATTTTATTATTCAGGAATTTTGCGATTCGCGAATTTTGTTATTCAGGAATTTTACTGTTCGGAAATGTTATTATTCGGGAATTTTATTATGCGGAAATTTTATTATAAGGAAATTTTATTATAAGGAAATTTTCCAATTCGATAATTTTCTTGTTTGTTTATTTTATCATTCGAGAATTTTATTATTTGGAAATTTTCCAATTCGAGAATTTTATTAATCGAGAATTTTCGGGAATTTTCTAATTCGACAATCTTACTTATTCGGACATTTTATTTTTCGGAAATTTTATCATATGGAAATTTTCCAATTCAAGAATTTTATTATTTATGTATTTTATTATTCGAGAATTTTATTATTTGGAAATTTTCCAATTCGAGAATTTTATTATTCGAGAATTTATTATTCGGGAATTTTCCAATTCGACAATTTTACTGTTCGGAAATTTTATTTTTCGGAAATTTTATCATGTGGACATTTTATTATTCGGGAATTTTCCAATTCGACAATTTTATTATTTGTGTATTTTATTACTCGAGAATTTTATTATTTGAAAATTTTCCAATTCGTGAATTTTATTTTTCGGGATTTTTCAGTCGTCCCGATTTTTCAATAAAGAATGTTGTTTTCAAATGCTCAATAATTTCCATGTATAAAATGAAAGCTACTAATACTCTGCAATTGAACAATTTGAAATTAAATGCAGTTGAACTGCAAAATTTGGAACTTTTATGAATTGTTCAATGATTCAAATTCAGTTCCAAAAATATAAATTCACGTTATTACTTTTCAGTGCAGTAAATTGAAAAATGAATCAAGCAATTTTCAAAATGATATAATTTTGAACATTTTTGAGATAGAAACATTAAGAATTGAACTATATTTTTCAACTGAAATCTTTTTAACTTATAAGTAAAATTATCTTTAACGAAGAATGAAGAAAGCTTCAAAATCTGCACAATTTGATTTCAAATACTTCAAAATTCTTTGTTTTACATTGTTTTCCGATTTTAAATTATTTTTTCAAAATTTCTACTTATCTTTTAAAATTATTTGAATTGTTCCTAAAATTTATTAAAATCCTAAAAAAAATTTAAAAATGACCTTAAAATCTTCCAGATACTTTTTTGACGATTTTGGAACTCTTTTGAAATATTTCCTTTAAATTATTTTATAAAATAAAAAAATCATTTTTAATTTCCCTAGAAATCTTAGCAAAAAATGTATACTTTTGAAATCATTCATAATTCCTAGAAATTAAATTTCAAAATCTGTAATATCAACATTTTGTTTTAAATTATTTGAAATCATTTCAAGTTCAATTGTTATTTGTTGATAAAAATTTGTTTTTATTGTAAAATCTTTTAAATTTTCTCAGGAGTTATAAGAAATATTTTTTATCATCTTAAAACCTTTCAAAACCCTTAAAAGCTTCAAAATTTTGTTTTGAAATCTTCAAAAATCGATATCATGTTTTCACATCAACTATTTTGTTGAAAGGTAATGTTTTTTGTTCGAAAATTCAACTATACTAAAGTAGAACTAAATGTAAATATTTCAATCAAAAGAGAGAGAAAGAGAGCATCAATTATAATTATTTAGCTAAATGTTGAAATCTTTTGTTAAAAATTAATTTTTTTGTTTAAAGATTCATCATTTTATTTGAAAACGTCTATTAAACTACTTGATTAAAAATCAATTTTTAAAGGTTAATTATTTCAATTGAAAATGAATCTCTTTGGTAGGAAATTTAAATAATCTGTTGAAAACTTTATTTGTTTAAAATCAATATTTCAAACTTAAAATGTCCCATTTTGGTAGAAAATTCATCTTTTGGGCTGAAAATTCAAATATCTGGTAAAAAATTCACTGTCTTGGTTGAATATTTACCATTTTAGTTAAAAATTGATTTCTTTGGTTGAAACCTGAACTATTTTGTTGATAATTCATTTTTTTAGTTGTAAATTCATTTTTTAGAGAGAAATTTATGTTTTTTGTTTGAAAATGCACTTACTTTGTGGAAAATTAGTATTTTTCGGTTTAATGCAACTGTTTCTGATTGAAACTTACAATGTTTTTGGTGAAATATTTTCTTAAATTTATTTTTCAAAAAAAAATTCATTTTCAATTTTCCTAGGAGTTTTGGTAAAAAAGCTTTATCCGTTTGAAACCTTTCACTATTCTTAAAAAGCTTCTAAATTTTTTGTTCCAATCTGCAAAATCTATTTTTTATTTTAAATTATATTAAATCATTTCAAGTTTTCAATTGATTTTAAATCTTTTAAAAACGTCTGAATATCTTTTCAACTATTTTTTTTTAAATTAATAAGTATCCAATTGTTATTTGTACATCAAACTTTGTTTTCAATATTCTCTTGAAATTATTTTTTTATAATAAATATTTATTTTTTAAATTTCCCCATGAATACCAAGAAAAGTTTTTTATTATCTTAAAACCTTTCAAACTCAAAAGCTGCAAAGCTTTAATTCAAAAATCTACATTTTGTTAAAATTTTAAAATTATTCTTAAAATTGTTTGAAAACTTCTAAATATCTTTTAAAATGATTCGAATTTTTCCTAACTGTTTTTTAAATCCTAAAAATTTATTTTCAAAATAAAAAATGACTTCCAATTTTCCTGGGAATCTTAGTAAAAAAATGTATCCTTTTGAAATAACCTTTCACAATTCTTAAAATGCTTCTAAATTTTTTGTTAAAAATCTAGAAAATTTACATGTTGCTTAAAATTATTTAAAATCATTTAAAGTTCAATCGATATTTATTCATAAAATATTTGTTTTTACTTTTATACCGTTCAAAAACTCTTGTATTATTGTTTGGTAAAAAGTTGATCTTTTTGGTTGAAAATTGAACTGTATTTGGTAAAAAACTAATACTTGGCAGAAAATTTTTCTTTTTTGGTCGAAAAGTCTACTCACTAAAAAACAGTAATTCAAAATTCAGACGATAGATCGTTAACCTGACAGCACTGCATATACTTTTAAATAAAGTGTCACGTCAGCTGGCATTTTTTTATGGGCATTAAGCAACCTCATATAAAGCGAAACGCAAGTATGATCTCATGTCGCAAGATAAATACGAACAATGAAATGTTTGCTGAAAATTTATCAGTTGAAAATATATTAAATCCTTTCGTAACTGATTATACTTGTTTAATAAATTTGAGAAGTTATACATATTTTCCTAATCAAAGGTATTTATTATTCAGCTGCAATAATGATTGTGAAATAATTCATTTATTTAAAGTCACCCTTTTTAATATTAAATAACGAATGAATTTTAATACAAGGAAGGCTATCACACCACAGCTGCTGACTCACTTCCCGTACAATCGTATATTCTAGAACCATCTGTCCCGGCACGATTATGTAAGGCTAGACTGGTTAGGGAGTTTCGAATTTTAACGACACCCGATATGAAGATCAGACGCCATGTTGTAGACGCTAACTCACGAATTTATGCTAGCATAATAATATAGAAACAAGACACAGGTCCCACAGCTTATGAATAGGTTCAGAATATACAAGTTAGTGTAAATGGGAGTTTTTTCATCACCTTTTTACGTCGTTAACTAGGCGGAGAGTGTTATACAGAAATATATGTAAGAATCGAATGTAGTCTCGCAATGAAATTATGAATAAATGCGGTTCCTAAAAGTATAAGTAGAAATAAGAGCCCAGCAAAACCTTGCTAATCCAGAAAGTTCATAGATTGAAAAGCGTACGAGCATATTAAGTATGCCTAAAATACATATGAAATTACCAATCTAGCGGCCATGAGGGCGCCGACCGGAAAAATCAATAAGAACTGACGCTACCTCATAAAACTATGGAAAAAGAACATACATGTTTAAAGAAAGCAAAGATTAATCCAACGTAAAAATCATTTGGTGGCCCTGAAAAGGGCCGATTGTTTTTAGTCGATGTTAGACAACAGGTCGAATTTAACCTCCGAAACCGTAAAGAGTTCTGCCTTGGCGTTTCAAAGCATAGACGACGTCCATGGCTGTGACGGTCTTCCTTTTGGCGTGCTCGGTATAGGTAACAGCATCGCGGATGACGTTTTCAAGGAAAACCTTCAAAACACCACGGGTTTCTTCATAGATCAAGCCAGAAATACGCTTGACTCCGCCACGGCGAGCAAGACGACGGATGGCAGGCTTCGTGATTCCTTGGATGTTATCACGAAGTACTTTACGATGGCGTTTAGCTCCTCCTTTTCCAAGTCCTTTACCTCCCTTACCACGACCAGTCATTTTAGCAGCAAGTACTACGTCAACTCACAAGCAGAAGAAAACGAAGAATGAGGAAAATCGTTCCTCTGGCGCTGGTTTTATGCACATCGAGAATCTCATCCCCTCTGCGATGCCGCTAGCCAATAAGATTGCGTCCCCACTCAGCGACCGCCAGCCAATAAGCCGTAGCCTAAAACGTGTATAAATACCACGGCAAAAAAGCGTTTTTTCATTCTCGTTCGCTCGTTCCGTATCCTCCGAAACGAACTTCTCTCCGATTTGAAATGGCTCGCACCAAGCAAACCGCTCGTAAATCTACCGGTGGAAAAGCGCCAAGGAAGCAATTGGCTACTAAAGCTGCAAGGAAGAGTGCTCCTGCCACAGGAGGAGTTAAGAAACCTCACCGTTACAGGCCTGGAACCGTCGCTCTTCGTGAAATCCGTCGTTACCAGAAGAGCACTGAGCTTTTGATTCGCAAACTTCCCTTCCAACGTCTGGTTCGTGAAATTGCTCAAGATTTTAAGACTGATCTTCGATTCCAGAGCTCTGCTGTTATGGCTCTCCAGGAAGCCAGCGAAGCTTATTTGGTTGGTCTCTTTGAAGACACTAACTTGTGCGCTATCCATGCAAAGCGTGTCACCATCATGCCTAAGGACATCCAGTTGGCTCGCCGTATTCGCGGAGAACGTGCTTAATTCTTAACTTCAGATTCTTCAAAACAATCGGCCCTTTTCAGGGCCAACACATTTTTTTACGAAGGAATACGTACTTGTTTTAATTCATGTTACATTTGCTTATTCTCCCAATATAGATTCTGTATCTACTTGGGATCCCAGGTCATTAAATCAGATCTGCTAAGTTCTGACCCAGAAGTTTCAAAGTCCTTTACCTAATGCGAGCCGCTTGAAATCCTTTAAAAATAAAAGGTGCTGTCTTGCATTCTTATTGTATTTTTCATCGGGGCCAAATGGTTGATTAGACAGGTCACTTTTATTTCATTTTAGGTTAAAATATGTAATTTTCAACTGTAACGATGAAATTTTTTACTAGCACAGTTGAATTTTCAACGGGGTCCGTCCGTTTTTAATTAAAGAATCTACATTCTCATCGCTCGCCGGTTTGGGTGCGACTTTTGGTACTCGCGTTTTAAGCTTGTTTATTTATCTCTATTAACTAATATATTCTTTTTTGTTAAAGCTCCTTTAAAAAGATGTTGAACATTTTATTGCAACCTGTGTTGTTTTTCCAGGAATTTAATTTCTTTATGTTCAATGATATTTTTTTAAGATTTGAACTACCAATACGTATTTTTAGATAGAATTTAGACGGCAAATTCAATTGAAATGATGAATCTTCATCTAAACAATTAATGTTTAACAAGAATTTAATTTTCATTTCGAAAAAGATTAATTCTGAACAAAAAATGTGACCATGCGCAAAAAAATCAACTTAGTTTTTCTCATAATCAAAAATATTCCCATTTCTCAAAAATTTAAATTTTTATTAAACTGGAAATGTATTTAGTGATATTTCAGCCCACAACGTTTTTTATTTCTAATCAAAAACTAATTCCTGAATATTCTGAAATATTATATTACCCAATTCCTTCCTATCCGTACAATTGTATTCGCGTATAGCTTTTTGTCTAGTGTCATTGCCCAGTGATCTCAAGTTTGGCATATGTATGTTGGTAGGGTGAACCATTTTTTTTTTTCGAATTTTCATGCATATCGCCCGGAAATTTGTTCGAATCTACACAAAAATAAATCCATTTTTTTTTTTTTTTTCTAATTCCCATAAGAAAAAAGGACGTTTTTGTAAATTTTATTCAGAATCGTCAATATTAGCTGAATCGAGTTGAAACTCAACATTTCTGTTTACAATCAGAGGAATAAAATTTTATTTTCTAACTATCAAACTCATAAGTATGTTTTATATTTATAGGGTCCCCAAAAAAACCCCAAGTGAAAAAAGTGTTTTGCGAGTTTTTGGCGCTAATTATGATTTTTTGCGGTTTTTTAAATGCAAATTGTTTCTGATACTACATTGCATAAATCGTTCGAGCCATTTTTATTATTGTTTTTAGCAATTTGCTCTTAAAATAGAGTTAGAAAGTCGCTGTTTTTCCAAAAAAAATCAACTTTTCTTCGAATATTCAATTAGATTGAGGTAATAATTATTAATTTTACACTTTTTGTGTAAAATATTTTATTTATATAAATAATTTATAAAATATTTATATTTTGTGCTAATATTGACGATTCTGAATAAAATGTACAAAAACGTATTTTTTTCTCGTGAGAAACACCTGCTAAACCTTAAGCCTTAATCAATTTTCAACAAAATACATAAATTTGTAACCAAATAGTTGAATTTTCAAACATAAAGACTTATTTTCTGTTATTGAAAAGACGAATTTTCCAAAAAATCCCATACATTTCCAACTAAATAGTTTGAACAATAAATTGATGTAAGTCCAAATTTTATTTGAATTATTTTCTAGTTTTTATTTGTTTCGTTTCAAATTTTTTAAACTAAATAATTGCATTTTTATACTACAAAGATCAATTTCAACCAAAAATGTATACTGGTTACATTTTCATTTACGAGAATTATTTTTGAATAAAAAAAAAACGAATTTTCTACAATAATTGCATTTTCAGTAAAAAAAAAAAAATTTTTTTATTTAAAAATGCGATTTTCCAACTAAAATTATGAATCTTAAACGAAAAAATACACTTTTAAGAAAGTAGTTCAACTTTCAACCAAGGAGTTGAATTTCCAACCTAAAAAGATGAATTTTCAACGAAACATGTAATAGTTGATACTTCGCGAAACAAGTTTTAATTTAAAATAAACAACTTTTGGATTTTACAAACCAAAAAGTAATTTTCAAAAAATTACGAAATTGTTGAATTTTCAAGCCAAAACGGTAAATTTTCTACAAAACAGTTGAATTGTCAAACAGTGAATTTTCCTCTGTATTGTTGAATTTTTAAGCCAAAAATACCAATTTTCTACAAAAAAATTGAATTTTTAACAAAAAAGGTTAATTTTCAATCGAAACAGATCAATTATTCACCAGACATTTGAATTTTTAACCAAAAAATATTGCATTTTTACAGAAAGAGATGAATTTTCAAACCAAAAAGATGAATGTTCAACAAACAAAAATTTATAAGTCAAGGAAGAAAGAAAATTGCAATCGAATTGTTGAATTCTTAAGCAAAAAAGGCGAATTCTCAACAAAACAGTTGAATTTTTAACCAAGAAGTGTGACTTTTCAACAAAATTGTTGCATGTGAAGAATCATTGTTATTCAATTTCATATTGCGATTAAAAAATAAATTAAGCATGTTCTCGAAAAAATTCTGGACAATTCCTGGTTTTCGAGGTAATTACCCTCTACAAATCATTGTATATAACTTAATTTAAAAATCATTCAAAAAAAAGGAAAGTCTTATCAATCCTTATTTTATTACGAATAAGTACAATATTTGGTCAACTTTGGACCGTTTTATTTCGTGAAAAAATGCACGAATTCTTTTGAAAAAATTGAGAAGTTACCTTGAATTTTTAATTGTATGAGCACGTTTTTGAAAAATTCGAAAAAATATATGTTTTTGGTGACGGCAGTAAATAAAAGCGAAGGATTCTAACTCAGCTTCTAATTACCAAGCTGGAAGGCTCTACTGAGGCCTACATTCTTTTGACAAAATGAACTAATTCAATTGTGGGTTTTTAAAATTTGTTAATTACATCAATAACACGCTTTCGCACATTATGGTTTTCTGATTTTTTTTGGGAATGAAGGCACAAAAGAAGTTGATGATACTCAGCGGGTTCCGAGGTATCGATGTCCTGCTTGATCCTTTCCTCATAAAGTGTCCCTTTTTTCTTCGACTTTCATACATCTGGTAGAATGTGGTGCGTGGGTCAACCGACTTTGACAATAGTGGAGGCCAACCCATCAACGTAATTGAGGTCGACTACCGTAGAAAAAAAAACAGAAAAAAGTAATATGCAATAGCCGCATTAGTTTTCTACCGATAAAGACCAATTTTTGACTTAAAAAGGTTAATTTTCAGCAAAAAAAAGGAAGTTAAATTTGTAGGTTAAAAAATTAATTCTAAACGAAAAAAAGAATTTTCAGCAAAATATTTAAATTTTCAATCAAAGAGATCAACCCTCAAACAAATTTTTAACAAAGTGGCTCGAGTTTTACCCAATTGAATGTTTAATTAAAAAATATCAATTTTCAGCCAAAAATGAAATAGTTACGTTTTTAGTGAAAAAAAAAAATATTTTTCAACCAAAAGAAGGCATTTTTAACCAAAAAGATGAATTTTTAATGAAGTGTGTCAACCTTCGCCCAAGTAATTGAATTTTCTACCAAAAAAGTTGAATTCTCAGCGAATAATGTAATAGTAAAGCAACTGCAAAAGAAAAAAATACAAGGCAAATAAATTACCAACCAGAACATTGTAATTATCTGGGTAGTCCCAAAATTCTTTGACCATTTTTTTATTTGCTCTAACCATTAATTTTCAAATAAAAGTGGGATTGTAGCTTCCTGATTTTCACTGTGATAAAATAAAAAGGTAATCTTTTTCCGTGCAGAAGGGAAAAAGTTAAAAAATATATATTCTCTTTAAACGAACAAAAATTCTAGAACCATGAGCAAAATTAACGACTTTTCCAGGTTTTCAATAGCTTTTGCAGATTGTGTAGCAACTCCTGAAATACCTGAAATAAAGTTAGCATGTTTGAAGAAAAAGAAAAAAACCAACGTTAAAAATATTTGGTGGCCCTGAAAAGGGCCGTTTGTTATGGAACAGGGCGCTTAGAAATGTCGAAGGAACATTCTCTCTTTACTTCTTTGCAACCTTCTTTGCTGCTGGCTTCTTTGCTTTAGGAGCAGCCTTCTTCACTGGAGAAGCGGCCTTTGCTACTTTCTTGGGAGCAGGCTTGGCGGCTTTAGGCTTAGCAGCGGTGGTGGATTTTGCCTTGGGTGGTTTAGCAGCAACCTTGGTTGCCGTCTTCTTCTTTTCAGCAACAGCCTTCTTTGCTTTCGGGGCGGCCTTCTTCGCAGCAGCTGGCTTCTTTGCGGCTTTGGCTGCTGGTTTCTTGGTAACCTTTGAAGCAGCAGACTTGGCAGCTTTGGGTTTGCTGTCTTTCACGGCGAGCTTGAAAGATCCTGAAGCACCTTTACCCTTGGGCTGCACCAATTTACCACTGGCGACAGCACTCTTCAAGTACTTCTTGATGAAAGGAGCCAACTTGTCGGCATCAAGTTTATACGTTGCAGCAACGTACTTCTTGATGGCCTGAAGGGACGATCCGTTTCTTTCCTTAAGTTCCTTGATGGCGGCATTCACCATATCAGCAGTTGGTGGATGAGTTGGTTTGGTTTTGGGCTTCTTCACCTTGGGTGCGGCAGCCTTCTTCGGGGTTGCAACTGCGGCAGCAACAGATTCGACTTTGTCAGTCATTTTTGGATGAATTGAAAATTTCTTTGATATAAAGAAAAAGCACTGGGTATCTTCTCGAAATACTTCGATGCGTCTGATAGACCAGAATAATATTTTTCGGCCCAGCAACATCGAATCCTATGCCAGAGCGCGGACGGTGTAGAAAGACCGCCTCGCTCTTGCGTTCACCTTTGCTCGAATTCATTGGGCGAGAGTAACCGCTTTCGCACATTTTAGGTGATTTCGGAAATATTAGGTTAATTTTTACCAGATAAAATGTATATATTTCGATAAAGAGATATTTTTTACGTAATTTACGAAAGAAATTAGCAAGATAAATTAATATTAAGACTATGAAAATATCGTTTCTTTGGAACTATACTTTAACCTAATGTAGGTAACCATTAGTGAAAATTGTTTAAAAAGTAGTTTAAAACCAATTTTAGTATAAGATGTTCATACTGAGAGATGGTCAATGAATTCTTCTAGTAGAAAATGTATTTTATTTTGGTCTAAAAAATTAATTGGATCGTTGGTAAATGGACAAAATGGGAGATTAGTTCTAGTTTGAAACACGAAGAGACGAGAAGGTAGTGAAATAATGATTTGGGTAAATAAATAATATTTGTAATAGAAAAATTTGTTGATGACATTAAGTTAGCTGTAGTTTTTTAATTTAATTAATTTTGTGGCTTTTTTATTCGGAACTATTTTGATTATAATAAATTGATGCGAGTATATCGTTGTCGTTGGGTTTCCGAGGCAATAGTTGGCAGTAGTACAGCAAAGCAGAGAATATCATCGTTTATTATTTAAACAATTTCTGCAAATTAATTTTGAGTTATTAATTCGAAAATTATTTTTAAAATGTTATGGTAATATATAATTTATATTGTTTGTCGCATTTCTGTCAGGCAGTTTGTCCTTTTTGCAGCGAATCGCTCGAATAAAAAAGACGTAATATTTGCACATTTCAAATTCAAATTAAATTTGGTTTTTCCATATATTTCAATCCTCGGGAATTTTAGAGAATTGCAAACATTTTTCAACTTCGTAAAGAAAACTTTACGAAGTTGAAAAATTTTACTAAAATTAAAGTTGGTTCCTCGCAAATAATATTTTTTGCCCCAGAAATTTGGTATTGAATATTAATATGGTTTCATAAACATTCATATATACAATTTGTAAAATTTGCCTAATTCTTCATCCTTATATTTTTATGAGTCTTTCTAAAATTGTTGTTAAATTTAAATTTAGAATTAATTTTTCTAATCTGATATGATTGTAACCGTTAAAGGATACTTGGGGCCATTGTGACCCCACAGATTGTCAGCGTTTTTTTCTTTCAAGTATTTTTTCGAATAGTAAAATTATCACTGAGGCTTTGGAAATATTTTATTCCTATTTTGTTTTATTTCAACATCACTCGTGATTTTTGCCAGTCAAAAATATCGTTTACATTCGATATGACAGCTATTTTAAGGCAGTGGGGTCAGTGAGACCCCACAGACAAATATTACTGAATCTAATGTAAACTTTTAAGCTAAAACAATGTTAAGTATTTTTTTTCCTGATTTTGACAGTTGGGATGACTGTGGCTCCACGGATTTTCCGATTGTGTAGGCTTTTTTCCAAATAAATGAATTTTCAAAGTTCCAAAAACTGAAAGGATCCAAATGAAAAAATTCTTGCAATTTTGATTGCAAGTCTGAGGAAACATGTAACATGAACAAAAATTATTCCTTCATTAAAAGATTGTTTGGCCCTTAAAAGGGCCCTTGAGTTGTAAGTTTTTGAATCTTCGATTCAAAATATTTCGAATAGTCTCTTGTGATGGGACATTGAACAATCAGCCAGGTGTTTTTGTAGTTCCCGCTTGAACTTTCCCTCCAAAACTTTTCTTTGTCGTCTGGATTTTGGTGTTACTGGATGACCAGACTGAAGATTTCTGGAATCCATTCGATCCAGTATTTCCTTGATCCTTCGAATGTACTGACAGACTTTGCATTTGATTTGATATTGACTCATCGTAGAATTCTAGGTGCTGAATATAATTTACTTCAGTAATCTGAATTCAAGAGTGAACACAAATCTTTATTTATTATTTTTTTTATTTATTTTTCTTCTACTCTTCAGAGAGAATTCTTAAGTTGTAATAATTGAAAATCCCTTCATCCTGTATTTATAGCACAGGTGTGAAACTGGGGGTTCTCTGTATGAAGAATTTACCCATACCTGATTGGATACCTGCTAATGACAAGACTCAACATTTCTAGGTAATGATCAAAGTAACAAAAGCTCAAATTTTGTAAGAATGTAAGGTAATGGGTGTATTTAATTTGCAAGAATATTACAGGTAGAGAAGGTTTATTGCCTGCAATTCATAGGCATAGTTATGAACTAAAGTTGGGGGTTGTTAAGGAAAATTACCCATGAGCCCCCACTATAGGGTTGTATCAGGTTGAATTCTTCGAAAATCACTTCAAAACCTACTTGCTATAAATTCTAAACATTCTGTTATAAAACTTTAATAATTGATTTTCTAACGGTAACACTCAAATTATGAGCGATGGTCAATTCCGCCCCGGCTACCTGCGTACGGTTCCCCCACTACGCGGCCTCCCCTCACTCTGCCGAATTGCCTGCCGCCAAGCCTGCTCAGCAGGCGTCCTTTGTACCTAACGAGAACTAAAATGGGGAATATAACTTTTTTTTTTAATTTAGCACTAGGTAATTTATAAATACAATATTCGAAATTTGCGAATTATAAAGATTCTAATGATATGTTATTTAACTTAAAAAGTTGAAAATTAAAGAATAAATGTATTCAGTATATTTTACTCAAATCTACTGCAGTAGCTTAACTGATTCGTTTATTAAAGTTAATTAATAATACTGTTTTTACACATTAAAGGCAGAATATAAAGGATTTTCATGGAGTTAATCTCAAAACTGTCTTTTTTCAAATCTAACGTCAGATATTTTGAACAGGGACCAAAACTAAATTTTGTTGCATAGTGACTTAAGAATCTTTCTTGAGTTAAAAATGCAACTCTTTTTTGAAAATTACTTTTTTTTTTTTTTTTAAATTAGTCTGTTTTGGTTAAGGCTTAAGTTAATAAAAAGAAAACAGGAGTGCCAGTATATATATCGCATTTTAGTCCTCATTAGGTACAAAGGACTCCCGCTGACCAGGCTCGGCGGCAGCAGTTCGGCTGAGTGAGGGGAAGTACTGTAGTGGGGGAACCTTTCGCAGGTACACAGGGCGGCATTGCCATCTGCCCAAATTGTAAACACTTTACGATATGATTTGATGTGAATGTATACATAAAAAACGTCTGTATTTATTGGCAAAAAATCAATTGCAAACATTGAATATTTTATTTGAACCATTACGTAACAGTATGCCAATGCAGGCACTTGCAGAAACGTAAATCTTACCCTTTCTTGCTGACTGAGCGGTTTCAATCATTTTAACAAACACTTTTTTATGCTTATGTACATGCATTTAATTGAAAAAAATTAAACAACAATTTTTTACCATTATTTTTCAACATTTTATTATGTATTTTACAGAAAATCTTATATGATTTGAGAATTTTGTATATCATTCACAGAAAATTTCTTATTATGGTGAGAAAATTCCAGTAAATTCAATATGAATGACATAATTTTTTCTACTTAATTACAATTTCTTAAAATTAGCAGATTTTTTTTTTTCAAACATATGACTGTAGTTTTCATATTTTTTTAACATTTAAAAAATATTAAATTTTCAAGGTTTTTGCATTTAAATTAATCTTTTCAGTTGAAAATTCAACTATTTTGTTGAACATGTTTATATCTTCTTTAGTTGAAAATTCAACTGTTTGGTCGAAAATGTTTGTATTTTGATGATTTTTTTTTATTTTGGTGAATTTTTGTCTTTTGTGGTAGAAAAATTATTTTCTTGGTACCTATGTCCGTTTTGGTTGAAAATTCATGTATTGTGTTAAAAAATAACCTTTTTTGGTAGAAAATTAATCTTTTTGATTCAAAATTCGTTTCTTTAGCTTGGAAATTCTTTTTTTTATTAAACATTAATTTTTCAACTCAAAATTGAACTATTTCATGTTTGGTTGAACATCAATCTTCTTCAATTGAAAATTCAAATATTTGTTTGAAAATTTATATATTTTGTTGAAATTATCTTTTATAGTAGAATATTAATGATCTTGGTGACTAATTCAACTTTTTGGTTGAAAAATCAAGTATTAGATTTTAAATTCCATTAAAAGTTTAATTAATTATTTGGTTGAAAATTCATATATTTTGTTTAAAGTTATTCTATTTGGTAGAAAATCATTCTTTTTGGTTGAGTTTTTATCTCTTTAGTTCAAAATAAATTTTGTTATTGAAAATTAATTTTTGAACTAAAAATTTAACTATTCTATTTTTTGTCAATTTGTCTATAAACATTTAATCTTTTGGGTAGAAAATGCATTTGTTTCATTAAAAATTTAACTGTTTTGTTAAAAATTTATTTTAAATGCTTAAAAACTTATTTATCTAATTTAAAATTAAACTAATCCATTTTTTGTTGAAAATTTATCTTTTTTAGTTGAAAATTTGTCTATGTTGTTATAAATGTGTTTTTTTTTTAAATACAAAATTAACTCTACTTATAGAAAATTAACCT
>CAKNXH010001829.1:0-37040 GCA_932178445.1 Andricus quercusramuli | reverse complement strand
CAACGGATGTTTCAAATATTAACAATTTTAGAAATTTATGATTTTTTAATGGTTTCTTTTCCCATTTGCAAAATGCAAGAATCCGAATAGATTGGTTCAGAATCAACAAAAAAATAAATAAATAATTTGTTACACAAAAAAAGTTTCAAACTTTCGAAAAATAATTAATTGTTTTAACAACAGTTTTTTTTATGAATTTAAAGAAATCTTTTTTATTTACATTTTGTACAAAGGATGTTTCAAATATTAACAATTTTAGAAATTTATGATTTTTTAATTGAATTTAAAGAAATCTTTTTTATTTAAATTGTATACAACGGATGTTTCAAATATTAACAATTTCAGGAATGTATGCTTTTTATTGTTTCTTTTCCTATTTGTAAAATGTAGGAATCTGAAAAGATTGGTTCAGAATCAACAAAAAAATAAATAAATAAACTATTTGTTACAAAAAAAAAGTTTCAAACTCACAAAAAATAATTAGTTTAACAGCAGTTTTTGAAAATGAATTTAAAGAAATCTTTTTTATTTAAATTTGTACAAAGGATGTTTTAAATATTAGCATTTTTAGAAATTTATAATTTTTTTATTGTTTTTTTTCCTACATTTGGAAAATGTAATAATCTAAATAGATTGGTTCAGAATCAACCACCCAGAAAAAAAAGAAACATTCGTTACGAAAAAAGTTTCAAACTTACGAAAAATAATTATTTTAACAATAGTTTTTGAAATAGAATTTCTTTAAGTCGCTTCTTACTAAATTAAAAAAAAAATTGTTCGATTTCAATAAATTATGGCTTATTTTTGCAGGAAAACATTTACCAAAACTGCACTGTTTCCAATTCAAAAAATAATTTAATAATCTCAAAATAAATTATTTGTTTAAAAAATTGTATTAGCGATTTCAGTGTTTTTTCCGAAAAAATAAGCCATCATACATAAAAATTGAACCATTTTTCAAAAATTGGTAATAGGCGATAAGACAAAATGCAATAGCAAAAAACATTGTTAAAATAAACGTTTTTTGTGAATTCAAAAAGGTTTATATTTACATTTAAGCATTATATATTGTATATATTTCGAATAAAATGCGAGATAAAAGGTTCTTAGAAACATGAAAACATTCCATTTCAATTAAGCCTGTAAAAATAGAGCAATTTAAAACGAGGGGAAATTAAAATTCTTCGGTTTTTTTACCAATTGAGCAATTCAGGTTGACGTAATTTTGTCAAGAAGGTTAGTCCGTAGAATACAAACGTATCTCTGCCTTTGTCTTCTACGCGCGGAAGACAAAAGCAGAGGATACGTTCGTGGTTTATTTCCTACTGAGCCCAACCTTCCTGACGAAATTACGTCAACTTGGATTGCTCAATATGTGTACGTCTAACGGAAAAGGAAGAAAAGGGACCCAATTGTCGCCATGTTGTGACGTAATACGTATAGGGACATCAAGTCAGATAATTTTCCGACATTTTAGGCCCATAATTAACCCTCTAGGTGGAAAAATGAGACACCAGAGTACTTCTGAATTTGGAACGTCAATACGAGAAAAACGCGTTCCATAAGCGAATCTTCATTTTGTCTTCAAACGTAAAATTAAGCCACTTCCGGTCGCTTTCGGGACGTATAATGTCAGAAGATAGAAGATAGATTAAAGTATAATTTCCCATAAAAAAACCCAAAAATGAGCGTTTTGACCTTGAGCGAGTAAAACATAGGGGAAACCTCCCTACAGTGGATAATATAACTTACAGTTGATCAATAATTAAGAGTAAAACTAGAAGAAAAATTATTATTTTTAAATTTAATTTATGATCTTGTATGGTGCTTAAACTATTAATTAAATTAGTATTTTAGATGTATTTTTAATTACTGATTATCCTCTGTAGGTTGCATTAGCCACTGTAGGAAGGTTTCCTCTGTATAATATTTGTTACAATTAATTTAAAATCGTATGTGATTAGAAGAATTGAAATTTAACGATTTTAGAAAGACTGATAATAATTAAAGGATGACATACAATATTAGAAGCATTCTATGTTGTATATATTTAAAATAGAAGGTTTGTAAAACCTAAAAAAACTGTTCTGAATTTCAGCTTTAAAAAGTGAAGAATTTAACATTTGTAGAACGTTTGAACTTTGTTTTTTACCAATATATCATATTTTTGGATTCAAATTTAACATCATATTAGATTATAATAATTAATTGTAAATTTAAATTCAACAACATTTTTAGAAAGACTGATAAAAATAGAAGAATTGGGTAAATTATAAAAATTTTATGTATGAATACCCTTTACGAAACCATATCAATATTCAATACCAAATATCTTGGCGAGGAACCAACTTTAATTTTAATTTTTTTTTTCAACTTCTTGAAGAAAAACAATTTATTTACAGTTTTCTAAAATTCCCAACGATGGAAATATCAAATTTAATTTGAATCTGGAAATAAAAATTTGCAAACCTTAAGTGTTCTTCATTCGAACGATTCACTGCGAAAAGGACAAACTGTGTGGTAAAAATACAACAAACAATATCAATTTCACATTACAATAAATTTTTTGTTCACAATTTTGTTAATAATAACTCAAAATTACTTTAAAAAAATAGTTTAAACAATAAATGATGATATTCTTTGCTTTGCTGTACTACTGCCAACTATTGCCTCGGAAACCCAACGACAGCGATATACTTGCATCAATTTATTATAATTAAAATAGTTCCGGATAAAAAAGCAACAAAATTAATTAAATTAAAAAACTATCACCAACTCGATGTCGTCAACAAATTTTTATATTACAAATTTTATTTATTTACCCAAATCATTATTTCTCTACCTTCTCGTCACTTCGTGCTTCAAACTAGACCTAATCTCCCACTTTGCCCATTTACCAACGATCCAATTAAATTTTCAGACCAAAATAAAATCCATTTTCTACTAGAAGAATTCATTGACCATCTCTCAGTATAAAAATCTCATACTAAAATTTGTTTTAAACTACTTTTTAAACAATTTTCACTAATGGTTACCTACGTTAGGTTCAAGTATAGTTCCAAAGAAACGAAATTTTCATAGTCTTAATATTAACTTATCTTGCTAGTTTCTTTTCTAAATGACGTAAAAAATATCTCTTTATCAAAATATACACATTTTATCCGATAAAAATTAACCTAATATTTCCGAAATCACCTAAAATGTGCGAAAGCGGTTACGCTCGCCCAATGAATTCGAGCAGAGGTTAACGCAAGAGCGAGGCGGTCTTTCTACACCGTCCGCGCTCTGGCATAGCATTCGATGTTGCTGGGCCGAAAAATATTATTCTGGTCTATCAGACGCATCGAATTTATTCGAAAAGATACCCCAGTGCTTTTTCTTTGATATCAAAGAAATTTTCAAAAATGACTGACAAAGTCGAATCTGTTGCTGCTGCCGCAGTTGCAACCCCGAAGAAGGCTGCCGCACCCAAGGTGAAGAAGCCCAAAACCAAACCAACTCATCCACCAACTGCTGATATGGTGAATGCCGCCATCAAGGAACTTAAGGAAAGAAACGGATCGTCCCTTCAGGCCATCAAGAAGTACGTTGCTGCAACGTATAAACTTGATGCCGACAAGTTGGCTCCTTTCATCAAGAAGTACTTGAAGAGTGCTGTCGCTAGTGGAAAATTGGTGCAGCCCAAGGGTAAAGGTGCTTCAGGATCTTTCAAGCTCGCCGTGAAAGACAGCAAACCCAAAGCTGCCAAGTCTGCTGCGTCAAAGGTTACCAAGAAGCCAGCAGCCAAAGCCGCAAAGAAGCCAGCTGCCGCGAAGAAAGCCGCCCCAAAAGCAAAGAAGGCTGTTGCTGAAAAGAAGAAGACGGCAACCAAGGTTGCTGCTAAACCGCCCAAGGCAAAAACCACCGCTGCTAAGCCTAAAGCCGCCAAGCCTGCTCCCAAGAAAGTAGCAAAGGCCGCGTCTCCAGTGAAGAAGGCTGCTCCTAAAGCAAAGAAGCCAGCAGCAAAGAAGGTTGCAAAGAAGTAAAGAGAGAATGTTCGTTTGACATTTCTAAGCGCCCTGTTTAATAACAAACGGCCCTTTTCAGGGCCACCAAATATTTTTGACGTTGGTTTTTTTCTTTGTTCTCTTCAAACATGTTAAGGTTATTTTAGAAATACTTCAGGTCTTTCAGAAAAATAGTTCTTTATGCAAACATTTAATTTTTATAAAGAAGAATTGGTTTCTAATTTTTGCAGTTTTATGCGCGGTCACTTTTGTTCAGTTTTTCAAAGTCGCTATTTACAGCAATTTACAATATCTGAATCTACTGTGTGGAAATTAAAAGAATTCCGAGAATTGGCCTTGATTTTATTTTTGATGCGGAAGTGCATTTCATTTCCTTATAATTCATCATTTTTGATCGTCCCTGTGAGAATCTTGCGCTACTGTTTTCTTAATTGAAATTCTTAAAAATATGTTTTTAAACTTGAAATTCTTGAAAATATATTTTTAAAATTGAAATTCTTAAAAATGTATTTTTAAGATTGAAGTTGAGCAAATTCCGCATGTCGCAACCCACTATGCGTTATCTGTATGATGCTTCTATTGTATGAGGGACCTTTTATTTATGAGTGGGGTTTCTCAATTTTATTGGATTTTTTTAAATTTCTTCGAATTCGCCCTGAGTTCTTTGAAGTCCACATTTTTCTGGATTTTATCAGATTCTTATTCCCCATAATTTCATTCTCTCCTGAATTATAAATTATAATATATAACCTGATTTTTCATTGAATTTTTGGGTGTTTTAAAAATATTGTTCTATTAGTTCTTCTGAATTCAATGTATTTTATTAAAAATTAATCTTTTTGGTAGAAAATTAAGCTTTGGTTCAAAATTAGTTTTTGTTATTGAAAATTGAATGATTAACTAAAAATTTAACTATCTCATGTTTGTTTGAACATTAATATTCTTCAGTTGAAAATTCAACAACATATTTGTTTGAAAAATTTATGTATTTTGTCGAAGCTTTATACTTCGCCTTTTTGGTTGAAAATTCAACTATTAGGTTAAAAATTCCATTAAAAACTAAAACATTTCGTTAAAATTTCATGTATTTTGTTAAAAATTATTCTTTTTGGTAGAAAATTACTTTTTTTATTGAAAATTAATTTTTCTTTCTTTGAAAATGAGTGTTTTTATTGAAAATTAATTGTTTTAACTAAAAATTTTACTAAATTTTTTGTCGAAATTTTTTTGGATAGAAATTTAATCTTTTTTGATAGAAAATTGATTTTTTTTTGTTGAAAATTTAACTATTTCGTTAAAAATTTATTTTATTTGCTTAAAAATTTATTTCCTTAACTGAAAATTAAACTATTCCATTTTTTGTTGAAAATTCATCCTTTTTATTTCAAAATTCATCTATTTTGTTGAAAAATTGTCTTTTTTGGTGAAAAATAACCTTTTTGGTTGTAAATACCGTTAAAAATTGAAATATTAGCTTGAAAATTAATGTATTTTGTTAAAAATTATTCTTTTTTGGTATAAAATAAAATTTTATGAACTTTATCTAATTCTCATTTCCTTAAATTCATTCAAATTTTATTTCATTTGTTAGGTCAAATTTTATTTCTCTTTCAAATTAAATTCTGTTGAATTCGCCCTGAATTCGGTTTACTCCCATTTTATTGAATTCGATGGATATTTTTTTATTTTTTAAATTTTGTTCAAATATATTCTTTCAAATTCTCATGATTTTTAATAAAGTCACTTAAATCCCCTAGTATTCTTCTAAATTCAGTCTAATTTTACTGTAAATCAGTGTAATATTTTCATTCTTTGGTTACACAATTTGTTTTTTTTAAGTTTATGTTTTTTTAACTGTACTTCCACATTTTTTCATTTCACTTGAATATGCAAAAATGCTTTTTTTCTTATTTAGAATTAATTTTTTAAACTAAAAATGTAACTGTTCTATTTTTTGTCAAACATTTATCATTTTTGATAGGAATTTAATCTTTTTGGTTGAAAATTATACTATTTCGTTGAGAATTTACTTTAATTTTATCACTGAAAATTTAACTATTCTATTTTTAGTTGAAATTTCATCTTTCTGTTGAAAATTCATTCTCTTTTTGGTTGCAAATTTATTTTACTACTTGAAAATCAGTCTAGTTTTGGTGGAAAATTTAACTTTCAAGTTTAAAATTTGTGTAATCGTTCAAAAATTATTTTTTTTTTAGTTGAAAATTCATTTTAACTATTCAATTTGTTGTGGAAAATGTATCTTTTATAGAAATGTAATCTTTCTAATTAGAAAATTATCTGTTCAGTGGAAAACATTTTTTTTTTTCAAGATTTCTTTCCTCTCATTGAAAAACAAACAAACTATTTAGCTCAAATTCGTTTTTTTTTTGTGGATAGAAAATTATCTTTTGGATTAAAAAATCCACTATTCATTTCCTTTTTAGATGAAAATTAATTTTTTACTGAAGATATAACTATTCCATTTTCGCTTAACAAATTATATTTTCAGTTTAAATAAAATTAATTTTGTTGAAAACTCGTTTTTTTTTTAATTTACTTTTCTGACTGCAAATTAAAATATTATATTTTTAGTTTGTAAATTGATCTTTTTTATTTTAAACTTGAATTATTTTGTTGAGATTTCATTTTTTTAAATTGATTGTCTTAACTAAAATTGTAATTCTTCTATTTTTGGTTAAAAAATCATTTCTTTATGAAAAAAAAAAATATATTTTGTTGAAAATTCGTTTCTTTTTTTGTTGAATATTTATTTTTCTGACATTTCAACTATTCTAATTTTGATTAAAAATTGATTTTTTTATATGGAAATTCATGTACTTTGTTGGAAATGAGTCTTTTTTGGTAGAAAATTAATCTTTTGAGTTAGAAATTCAACTAACTGTGGAGTTAAAAATTCATATTTTTGGTTGAAGATTCATCATTTCAGTTGAAAATTAATTTCTTTGGTTGAAAATGTATCTTTCTGACTTGAAAACACAGCTGAAATGTGTTTTAAATATATTTAGAAACAAAATCTATTTTGCATTAACATTAATAATCTTCTAGGTGTACAGTTGGTTTTATTCCTAGAAGAATTTAGAAATTAGGATATTATAGCAACACTAAATAAGGTGAAATTAAAACAATTTAATTATTATTAATAAGGATATAAAATAAGATTTTTCAATCCTAATTGAAAATGCTCATAAATGCTTATTAAATTCTCATAGCACATAAAGGTCGAGCATATTATCATGCTTTTGAGAATTTCACCGAGCACTTAAACATATTCTCCAACATTGAATTTTACACCAAAGGTTTAAATTTTTTTTTTAATATGACTTTCCACTAGGTCTTTTTTGTTAATTCGACAGAGAATTTTTTTTTTATCATCTGTGTGTCTAATGAGGGTAACGGCACGTCGCTGAGACGTTGCAAGCAAACTATTTTATTGAATAAAAGTCTGGACGTGTCCCTTAGAAATTAGAAAAAATATAATTAGTTTTCCTAATCCTCAAAAATGTTCAATTCATTATTCCCGGACGGAAAAAAAAATTGAACACCAACAACTCTCCATAATCCTTTATATAAAAACACGTAACCTCATTTGGTAGTGAGTATAGCAGCGGCCATTTTTTTACCAATACTTACGGTAACCTATTGATTTAAAATTGAAATTTACATAAGTAAAAAAGTAGATTACTAATTTTATCCATAACTGCTAATTAATTCGATTTATTTATTTTTACTAATACTTTCAATAACAGCTCAAACCATCCAAATATATTTAATACATAACACGCAATAATCAAGCAAAATAAATAATATTTTTACCGAATTATCAATCTGCTTAATATATGTCAAATGTATTTCATTATTTTTTATACATTTATTTAATTTATGTATGCAAGTTGTTATGATTGACTTTCTAAAAACACGACGTAAAATGCATTTCAGTAATTTTTCTACACTACTCATCTAGTCTTAGATGTTCTACTTTATTCTATTTTAAAGTACAATTCCTGCGTATTTTTTAGTATGATATGGAATTATTTTAGAAGATTATTAATACTTCAAATTTTCAGAAAAATATAAAGTAGAAACTATTTGAATGTTTCAATTAGTATGATGTCTCTGATGTTGCAAACTGTTTAATTATAATTATTAGCTGATAATTTTTTTTCACAATATTCAATTACATAAAGATTGAATTTAAATTATTTTTAAATTAAGTAAATAAACTGGCTATTATTTTAACAATAAAAGTTGCTTTTTTCTTTAAAATATGCCTCTATCACAATTACATACTTTAAACAAAATTTTTTGTGATCTTGTGAAATGAGTATCTGAATTCAGTTTACAAGTAAATATATATAATATTTTTTTAATTAATTTAGAAGGTTATTAAATAAATTAAATGTATAGAAATGGAATTTCAAATTTAAAGAAACATATAACGTAAACATAATTAGAATGTTTAAATAAAAATATAATTGTTTAATGCTTTTTATGCTGTGAACTGATCAAGTCATTATTAACTTATATACTCGTTATATGTATAATTGAATATTGATACAATTTGTATAATAAAAGTTTATTTTCATTTAAAATATCCCTATTGCAATCACACGATTTTTCATATGTGACTGATATTGTGAAATGAGTATCTGAATTTTATTTTCAAAATTATAAATGTAGATATGGTTTTTTTGTGAAATAAATATGAAAGGTTTCTAATAAGTCAAAATTTCACAAATGAATGTGAAAATTAAAAAAAAAAACGTAAAAATGATGTAAATGTTTGAATAAAAATGATATTTTAATGCTTTTTATGTTGTGAAAAGATTAATTAAATATTAGCTCATTCTTTTTTTTTTAGTAAATATCGATTAAATTATATAAAGTCTGAATTGTACTTTTCTCAGTAAGGGATACAAATTGATTATTTATTCCAAGGATAATTGAATATTGGCTATTATTTTTATAATGAAATTTTATTTTTTCTTTAACATATGCCTCCATTACAATTATATACTTCTTTGCAATTTTTTGGTGATGTTGTGAAATGAGTATTTCAATTAAATTTACAAAATTATATATTATACATATATTTGAATTTTTTTGTATTAATTCAAAGGTTAATAATAAATTAAATTTATAGAAATGAAATTACCAAGAAATTTAAATAAAAAGCATTATACACAATTATTTTTATTGAAATATTCTAATAATGTTTACATTATATATGTTGTGAACTGATTAAATAATTATTAATTTATATACTTGTTCTATAACTGAATATTGGATATAATTTGTATAATGAAAGTTTATTTTTATTCAAAATATCCATATTCCAATTAAATTATTTTTCAAATGCGTCTGGTGTTATTGTGAAATGAGTATCCGAATTTAATTTTCAAAATTATATGTAAATATGGTATAATTGTTGTCAAATAAATATAAAAGTATTCTAATAAGTCAAAATTTCACAAATGAAAGTGAAAATTAAAAAAAAAAATAATGTGAATGTTTGAATAAAAAATGATAGTTCAATGCTTTTTATACTGTGAACGATTAATTTCTTATTAGCTGATTCTTTTGTTTTACAAATGTTAAATTGTATAAAGATTGAATTTTTATTTTTTTCTATTAAGTGACTTATTTGATTTGATTTTTATAAGTGATTTATTTTAAGGTTATGTAATTTAATATTGGGTATAATTTGTATAACAAAAGTATATTTATGTTTAGAATACCTCTATTCCAATTATATATAATTTTTGCAATGTGACATAAGTATTTGCATTCTGATTTCAAAATTATATGTATATTTTAGTTTTTAATTTTCTATGAAATTCGTTTAAAATGTTATTAATAATTCAGTTTTGCAGAAAAATATGAGGTAAACATTATTTGAATGTTTTAATGAAAATAATTGTCTATTGCTTTTTATGTTGTAAACAGATTAATTAATCATTGGCTGTTTATTTTTTACAATATTGAATAACGTTAAGATTGAATTTTAATTGTTGTCAATTAATTAATATAAATTGCTTATTTACTACAAGATTATGTGACTGAATATTGACCATAATTTTTATAATACAAGTTTATTTATGTTTAAAATACCTCTATTCCAATTATATAATTTTTGCGATGTGAAATGAGTATATCTGCATTCTGATTTCAGAATTATATATGTATTCTAATTTTTCATAAAAATTAGTTAAAAATGTTATTGAAAATTCAAATTTGCAGCAAAATATAAGGTACAAGTTATTTGAATTTTTTAATGAAAATAATTGTTTATTGCTTTTTATGTTGTAAACAGATTAATTAATGACTGTTTGTTTTTTTACAATGTTGAATTTCATAAAGTTTGAATTTTAATTGTTGTCAATTAAGTAACATAAATTGATTATTTACTTTAAGTTGATGCAATTGAATATTAGCTATTATTTGTTTAATAAAAACTTATTTTTTATTTCAAATACATCTTTTATAATTATATAATTTTTTTTAAATGTTTGTGATGTAAAATGAGTATCTGAATTCAGTTTTCGAAATTATTTGATGTACATATGAACTTTTTCGAAAATAAGTATAAAAGGTTATTAATAGTTCAAATTTTCAGAAATGAAATTTCAAGCTCAAAACAAAATATATAAAGTAAAAATTATTTGAATGTATCAATGAAAATAATTGTTTAATGCTTTTCATGTTGTGAACTGATTAATTAATTATTAACTGACTCAGCTGTTAAAACTCAAATTTTCTGCAGTTAGTTTAAAAGGTTATTAATAAATAAAAATTTCAGAGATGGAAGTAAACATTTCAAAAATATAAATAAAGTACAAATTATTTGAATGTTTACATTCTTTCAGAATCTAATTTCAGCAAGAATTTAATTGGTCAAAAAATATTAACAAATAAATAGTTATGCGAAAATTGGATGAATAATAAAAATTGATATAAAATTTGGCAAAAGTCTAGTTTACGTTAACAACCATTAACTAGAAATAGTGTTCCACAATCTATAGTGAAATATCATCAAACATTATGGGTTCTACCGACGACCTAAATACAAAAGAAAGACGAAGCATATTGGACAAAAATAGTGTGTCTGATGAGGGTAACGGTACGTTACTTGAACGTTGCAAGCAAACTATTTTATTGAATAAAAGTCTGGACATGTCGCCTGGGAATTAGAAAAATATAATTATTTTTCCTGATCCTAAAAAATTTATAATCGAGTGCGCAGGTGAAGCAACTGACTGATTCACATAGTTATGAATGCAGGAGGGTCGAGGGAAAATTCCAGAGCCCCGGCAGGTGATGTGCTAACGACACCCTCCAGAAGGTACATCAAGACAATTCAGGGGAGCAACCCTCAAGTCGGTCAACTACTCTAGCAAGAAGAACGGAAGGAAATGGGGGTAAACTAGGGGACTAAACTGCCGTCTCCACGGAAAAAATTTATCCGTAAAAAATTCACGAACTAGTAGTTAGGTCTCGGATATGAGAAAAATTCGTCGGATATTGATGTATTTTCGTGAATAATCTGCGAACTTTGGGAAAGAATTGACGAACTCGATGTGGAAATTCTAAAACGGCTCATCACTTTTTTTTACGTGAATAATTACAAAAATATTACGAGTGATTGGGAAAAGATTCTCAGAGCACTCTTGAGCTTGCCCGACAAATCTGGGAACTGGAAAGTAGGTTGCCTGTACGTGGTCCGCACACACGCTCGCCCAAACGCGCGGTGCGTGTGTGCGCTCGTATGTGTGCCTCCAGCCTTGAGGGCGAACTGGTGAGTCAGCGGTCTTTGAGGGTTTGAATCTTCTGAGATGCGAAGTTTTAAATTAATATAAATTAAATCGCACAAATAAAATTTTTCCTTTCTATATTTCAGTCTGAAATTTTCAGGAACTGTTCCTAGGGAATTCCAACTGTTCGTAAAAAACTTCGAAACTTGTCCATGCAATTCTCACAGAAATAATGATGTAATGTTTCATTTTTTTATCTCGTATCCGAGACCCAGCTACAAGTTCGTGTCTTAGTCACGGATAAATTTTTTTCGTGTAAAGTCCAAATTAAAAAGTACGTAAGAGAACGTACTTAAATTACGTAACATCTCAGGGGGGAGGGATCGAGACATTTTGTTACGGAAGGGGGGAGGGGGTCCTTCACTCATGTACGTAATTTTTGAAAATTCGCAAAAAATTTCTCCTGAAGATTATCTTTTTAGCTATGAATTTTATTATTTGGTTGAAATTGAAAATTTAACAATTTTCTTAAAAAGACATAATTTTTTTCTGCAAAATCAACTGTTTTATTAAAAATTTGTCTTTTTGGGTTGAAAGTTACACTCTTTTCGTATAATATTAACCTTTTGTTTGAAATTTATATTTCTTGTTGACAAGTCAACTGAAATATTTTTGTGATGAAAAATATTTTTTCTGAAATTTCCTAAAAAATTTACTTTTTTTTTCAAATTTATATTTTTCTGTAGAAAAGTCTAGTTTGAAATCATTTTTGATGAAAATTCAACTTTTTTTGTTGAAAATTTGTCTTTTTCATTCAAAAGTTCACCTGTTTTAGTAGAATTTTCATTTTGCTTGGACAAAAATGCAACTGTTTGAATAAAAATGTAACAATCTTGTTAAAAAGTCATACTTTTTGGTTAAAAATTCGACTATTTAGCAGAAAATTAACTTATAGTTTACAATTCTTATCTTGGTGTTGGAAAGTGAACTGGAATCTTCTTTGGATGAAAATTCAACTATTTTTTTTTAAGTTTTTTTTATTGCACCTGTTTAAAAGAAATATTTCATCTTTTTTGAATAAAAATGCAACTGTTTTCTTGAAAAATAAACTATTTCCTAGAAAATTCACTTTTTGTTTAAAACTTGTATTTTTTCTGTAGAAAAGTCTACTGAAGTCCTTTTGGATGAAAATTCAACTCTTTTTTTTTGAAAATTTGTCGTTTTGGTTTAAGAATTCACCTGTTTTAGTAGAATTTTCATTTTTCTAGGACAAAAATGCAACTGCTTGGTTGAAAATTTAACAATCTTGTTAAAAAGTCATACTTTTTGGTTAAAAATTCGACTATTTAGCAGAAAATTAAATTATAGTTTACAATTCTTATTTTGGTGTTTGAAAGTGAACTGGAATCTTCTTTGGATGACAATGTAACTATTTTAATTTTTTTTTCCATATGTTTGAAAAGAAATATTTCATCTTTCTTGAATAAAAATGCAACTGTTTGGTTTAATATTCAACAATTTTGTTGAGAATTCATAGTTTTTGGTTGAAAAATATGCTGTTTTGTTGAAAATTTAACTTTTTGGTTAAATTTAATATTTTCGTGATAAAAAGAGAAACTGAAATCTTTTCTGGATGAAAATTCATATATTTAAAAAAATGTTGTTTATTAAAAAATACTGTCTTGTTGAAAATTTAACTATATCATACAAAATTTACTTTTTGTTTAAAATTCATATTTTGGTGTTAAAAAATGAACTGAAAGCTTTTTTGTTTTATTACAAATTTCATCTTTCTCGAATAAAAATTCAACTATTTGGTAAAGAATTCAACTATTTCGTTGAAAATTCATCCCTTTTGGTTGAAGAAATTCGTCTTTTTGGATGAAAATTTCAACTTTGTTCGTAGAAACTTATTTTTTGTTAACAAATTCATATTTTGATCTTGTATAAAGCCAACTGGAATCTTTTCTGTATACAAATTCAACTATTTTTGGATATTTTGTTTTCTTTTTATATAAAAGTTCATCTGTTTTAAAAGAAATTTCATCTTTTTTGGATAAAAATGCAACTTATTGGGTAGAGAATTCAACAATTTTGTTAAAAAGTCATCCTTTTTGTGTGAAAATTCGTCTTTTTGGATTGAAAATGAAATTTTTTCGTAGGAACTTATTTCTTGGTTAAAAATTCATATTTTGATCGTGAAAAGTCAACTAAAATCCTTAACAGAAAATTCAACTATTTTTTTTAATTTATGTTTTTGATTTATAAATTCATTCGCTTTGGTAGAAATTTCTTTTTTTTATGAAAATGCAATTTTTTGGTTAAAAATTATTCTTCTTTACTTGAGTATATATTTTTTGTTTATAAATTCAATTTTTGTAGAGAAAATTCGTCTTTTGGCTTGAAGGTTCAACAATTTAGGTAAAATTTTCTTTCTTAAGTGAAAAATCTTTATTCGTTGAAAATTCGTCTTTTTGGTTTTAAAAAACTTTTTTTTGTATACATTTCATGTTTTTTTTTTTATTGAAATATTAAAATATGGCACTTTTTATTGTGAATTTATATTTTCAGGTTGAAAATTCAACTATTATGTTAAAAATTTAATTATTTTGTTGAAAATTCTAATATTTTGTTAAAAAGCCATCTTTTACAGTAGAAAATAATTTTTTTTTGTCTAAAATAAATTAATAGATTCGAAAATTCTTAATCTGTATTTGAAATACGGTTTTAATCCGTTTATAAAAGATTATATGTTAAAAATATTTCAAGATTAAAATGCTGGTATTTGAATATTAATTGTCAAGGACAATGAAAAATTAGACAAGGAAAAATAAGGCAATTTTGAAAATGAAGTCCATCTCAAGCCGGGTGCAAAAGGCTGTTCTTCTGACTCAATTCTCAAGATTTATACATATTGGTATATAAAAATAAAAAAAATCGAAAATTCCTTTTCCAAAAATCAGTTGAAGTTTTAGTGTTTGAGTCATTAAATATTTAAGCTAGACCAATCAGGAGCGTGTTATAAACAGTCGTGCGTACGTAAGCAGCAGTCCAACGCAGTGTTATTGAAGCGGGCGTCGTGGTGGGGTTAGCGAGGGGAGAACAACAGTCACTACACTAAGTTGGATTCGCGCTCAGTTCAGTTCAAAATACTCTTTATTGTTCATAAAATATTTAATACATTCGTTTGTGATATTTATATATATTTGGTCCCTATCTTAATCGATTTTACCCTAAATTAATTTTGTATTTAGTTTCGTTATAATACTTGCGTTTTCTTTAATATGGTTATGTGTATTTCTTCGCAGGAAAAATTATCTAAAAAACCTGTTCAATAATGTATGCAATAATTTAACTTATATACTAACTTACAAAGTACTATTTACAATACTTACATGTTACTTTAGCTATACCATAACTGTGAGATTTGATAGTGATATTCGCAATTTCTATTCCTGTGTCAAATGATGCGGGAATGTATATTTAACATTAAACGGCAAGTCTTTATATTGCAATTTAAATGTATTCTTTAGGCTACCTAAAGTTGACAGCTGTGTGTTATAGAAATCCGTTGTTAGTTTACAAATTTCCTGTTCAATCGTAGTGATTCCAAGTTTCGTGTGCAGAGTGGAGGTTCTTGTACCTCTTCCTGCATTTATTGCCATACGCAGACACTTATTTTGTACTCTTTGGAGTTTTTGAATATTCGATTTACAGGTACTTCCCCATATGGGGCAGCATATAACATTATAGGTCTAATAATCATTTTATAGGTAGTTAGTTTATTTGAGACACTCATTTTGCTCTTACCACACAGGAGTGGATAGAGGCTTCTTATAACTGCCGAGGCCTTTTTGTGAGCTATTCTAACGTGTTTTGTATGATTAAGTTTAGAGTCTAGAATCTCGCCTAAGTATTTTGCTTCTTTCTTAGGGACTATGTTTTCGTTGTACATTTTTATATTAGGAACTACTTTATCACCAACATTATTCGAGAATATCACGAGTTCAGTCTTATCAGTGTTGATTTTTAGTTTCCACCTATGAAAATATTTTTCTAGTATTACAACTTGCCCCTGTATCTTCGCTACAGCTTGTTTCTTACGCCTAGATGCATAATATAACGCCGTGTCATCCGCAAATAAAGCTAATTGCACATCTTTAGATTTTGGTATGTCATTTAGGTAACATAAAAATAATACTGGTCCTAACACAGATCCTTGTGGCACTCCTGCTACTACAGGTTTTTCTGTCGAGGTTTCACTATTTATTTCTACTACAAATATTCTATCACTTAAATATTGTTTAATAATTTTAATCAAATATATCGGTATATTGCATCTATGCAGCTTAACTATGAGTCCTTTGTGCCATGTAGTATCGAAGGCCTTTTCCATGTCAAGGAATAAGGCGCCCGTACTACGTTTCATATTAAAGTGTAGGCTAATATAATCAGTGATTCGAGCTATAGCTGTTGAACTGTCCAGTGGTCTGCTCTAAACCCAAATTGTCCCGGTATAAATTGTTTTCTAACGCGTTCATGATCTTGGAGTCTATTTAAAATTATCGTTTCAAAGATTTTACTAAGAGTAGCTAGCAAGCTGATAGGTCTATAGCTTGTAGGTGACGTTTTATCTTTTCCCGATTTGTATATAGGCAAGATTTTCGCCTTTTTCCAAGCTTTTGGAAAGTAGCCCTGTTTAAGACATGCGTTTATTATGTGCGTGATTTGGATTATAGCTTTTTTAGGTAGGTATTTAAGTACTATATTTTGAATTCCATCTAGTCCAGGCGCTTTTTTAGACTTTGTTCTCATTATGGCTTTTTTTATTTCTTTGGGAGTTGCTAGTTTAATACTATCTAAGTCTGATTTTATTGTCGCGATTTCAGTAGCAATTTGTTCTATTTCTTTGTTGTGGTCAGAATCACCCATTTCTCCAGTTAATTTCTGCACTTTTTCAAAATGATTTGCTATAATTTCAGCTTTATCTTTATCTTTGAATAATGGACCATTTAGACTCTGTAATGGTGGAATGTACTCACGTACGTACGACTGTTTATACCGCGCTCCTGATTGGTCCGGCTTTAATATTTAATAACTCAAAAACTAAAACTCCAACTGATTTTTGGAAAAGGAAGTTTAATTTTATTTTTTTAATGTTTATACAACCATATAAGTCCGGACACTTGAGCCTGGGACACCCTGTATAAAGTTTGGTAGCTCTAAGAGTAATAGGTACGTCAGCGTCAAACTTTAGAACTCTACAAATTAGCTTGGAATTTTTGTCTTAACCAAATCTCGCGACTTGCTGAACTTGAAGAAATAAAAATTTATAGCCGATTCCATCGTAATAAATAGTTAGAATAATAAACGAAATCAAATAGATAATTTAATAGGATAAAATTTTGTCATCCAGAAATGGGTGCCTCATCAGTATTAATCTTAGACCTTATTGTATAATATTTTCATGTACAAATTCTGGTTCATATTTAATAAATATTGTTAAAAAGCAAAAAGCAAAGTATCCAGAGGTGAAACTTTCATCTCCAACTGTGCCGTCTGCCGCGTAAGGTCATCCTCGGTTAGAGACCGGACTCCAAGGAAGTGTTGTTCGTATAGTGTTCTGAAGAGTTTAACTACTCGGAGAAGTTCTCACGAGCATGAGGCCATGAGAATGCGCTCGAGAATATTATTGTTATTATTATACCATTAAGCCATTTCCCTTTCGGGCTAGGCGTGACTCGGTCGGAAAATAGTAGTGTTGGGAAGGAGGTATACATTTTTTTAGATTGATCTAGAATTTTAGTGTTATTTATTTAAATAACACGTTCGTTCCACAACACTGCTCCGACCTCGGCTCCGACCCAGGTTGCTGATCAATCTCTCTAGCGATCACCCCAAGTGAAGAGCTTCACAAGGTTGTTATGTGAGGTTCCCCACTCAGGCCTATTAGTATCCAAGGTCTTTTCGACCTTTTGTGTGCTTTGGGAATTTAATGAGCATTTTGAATTAGGATTAAAAAAATCGTATTTCATATCTTTATTAATAATAATTACATTGTTTAAATTTCGCGAGAGAATGCATCGCTTCAAACTGGAAAGTGTCCTAAATTTAAATGATAAAAGAAGTCAAAGTGATAGAAAACATATTCGCATTAAACAGTGCCTTATTCAGGGTTGCTACAATATCCCGACTCCTAAATTTTTTTAATAGATGATTAATAATGTTAATGCAAAAAAAAATTGTTTCTAAATATATTTTACACACTTTTTAGCCATGTTTTCAAGTTGAAAAGATAAATTACCAATCAAAGAAATGAATTTTTAACTAAGATGATGAATCTTCAACAAAAATTATGAATTTTCAACCAAACAGTTGAATCTTCCACCCAAAAAATTTATTTTCTACCAAAAAATACTCATTTTCAACAAAGTACATGAATTTTCATCTGAAAAAAATCAATTTTCAACCAAAATTCGAATAGTTAACATGTCAGAAAAATCAATCTTCAACCGACAAAAAAAAAGGAATTTTCAACAAATTTTGTTTTCTCGAAAAAAAGATTCTTTAACAAAAAATAGAAAAATTAAATTTTTAGTATAGACAATCAATTTTCAACAAAAAAAATGCTCAAAAAATAATTAAATTTTAGGCTAAAAAAGATAAACTTACAATCCAAAAATACAATATTTAAATTTGCAGTTAGAAAAAATTACATTAAAAAAACGAGTCTTTAGCAAAATTGATTAATTTTCAAATAAAAATATAAATTTGCAAGTGAAAATGAAAGAGTTATATCTTTAGTTGAAAAAAAATAATTTCAGACTAAAAAGAAACGAACTTTCAACCGAAGAATTTAATTTTTAATCAAAATGATGAATTTTCAACCAAAAATATGAAAATTTGTCCAAATAATGAATTTTTCAATCCAAAAGATAAATTTTCTATTAAAAAAAAAACGAATTTCAACTAAATAGTTCTTTTTTCAATGAAATAAATGTATTCTTAACAAAAAACAGAATAGTTAAATTTTCTACTAAACAGATAATTTTTTAAAGAAAATGATTACATTTCTATCCAAAAAGGCAAAATTTCCACAAAAAATGGAATAGTTAAATTGAATTTTCAACTAAAAATGATGAATCCTCCAACTAAAGAAAAAAAATCTTTAACCAAATACATGGATTTCAAACTAAAATGATGAATTTTTTATCAAAAATAAAGTAGGATAATTTTCAGTTAGTAAAATAAATTTTGAAGCAAAAAACAAACGAAACTTCAATTAATGAAAGGAATCTTTGACGTTTTTTTGGAAACATATTTTGAGGCCTTTCTATGCAATTCTTTTTCATATATTGAGCTGTTCGAATATGTTTTTTTCAAAAGAACTGAATTTTGGTTTCATAATGTCTCTGAGTCTTTTTGTTCAAAAATGGAATTTTTGCACAGATTGACTTGATAATATTGTGTTTCTAAATGTTCTCCTTAAAAAATTTTAACAAACAGAGACATTAAGCCATAGACCTTGATATTTATTCCTTTGGGTTCGGATTTTAATGCCATTCTCAGGGAATAGGTTTCTGGGTCAACCCACAAAAAAGATGGATTCTCAACAAATATTTTTTTTCACCGAAAACAGATAAATATATTTTCAACTGAAAATAGAATAGTTAAATTTAAAGAAAAAAAAATGTTCAATAAAATTAAAGTAAGTTTTCAATGAAATAGTATAACTTTCAACCAAGAAGATTAAATTTTTATTCAAAAACATAAATTTTGGACAACAAATGGAACATTAACATTTCCAGTTAAAAAAATTAATTTTAAATAAGAAAAACATCATTTTCAAGTAAGTAGTTGAATTTTCTTCCAAAAATATTAGGAAAAATTCCAGTCAATTTATTCAAAATCTCTTAAATTCTTAAAAATATTTTGAACTGACTCAAATTTTTCTTAAAATGTTGAAAAATTATTCAAAATTTGGCTTAAAATCTTCTAAATTTCCCGGGAATTGAAAGAAAAATTGTTTATTCATTTGAAAACCTATTGAAATTCTTTTAAACTTTTAAATAAAGTTTTTGTTTAAGATATTTAAAAATCTACATTTTTTAAATCTTTTGAAGCTTGAAATTCTTTTTGAATCTCTTCAAACCTTTTAAATATTCTTTACATTTACTCGATTATTGTTGTTGATTTTTTAAACTTACCAAATTGAAACATTTTCCTTTAAAATCTTCTACACTCAAAATTTTAAGAAATTGTTCAAATTTTTTATTGTTCAATTTTCTCCTAAAGTTTATTTTTCAAAATAAAAAAGCATTTAAAATTTTCCTCAAAATCTTTCAGATTCTTCTTTTTAAATTTTAGAGATCTTTTGAAATCTTTTTAAATAATTATTCTTTACAAGGTTTAATTATTTTTTAATCTTCTTAAAACTTCTGAATATCTCCTAAACTGCCTTAAAGTAAACTCTATAATTATGTGATATAGAAAAATTGCAAAATTTCGCTTTAAAATCTGTTATACTTTTTTTCTATATTTTACGAAATAGTTTAAAATGTTTTGCAATCTTTTTCAATTTTTTTTTCAGAATTCATTTCAAAAAATCATTAAAAAATTTCCCATGAATCTTAAGGGACCATATCATTAATAATAATGCACTATAAAAATTTCGAATAACTATTCATTTTTTTAAACTTGTTGAACTCTCAAATTCGAGCTAAAATTAGAATCTGAGAATTGAGAACAAAAAAATAAGTATTATCAGTTTAGTTTTCAAATTTATATAAATATAATATTTATAAGATTCTTGAGAAAATTAAAAAAAAATTGAATATTTCAGATCTGCCGAAAAAGAATCTATAAGATTTTGAAGAAAATTTTTTTATTTTACAGGATTTTACAAAATATTAGGATAAATTCGAGTATTTTTAAAAGATATTAAAGACTTTTGAAACTTTGAAAAAACAAATAAAAATATATTTGATAAATTTTCGGAAATGTTTCCAAGTTTTAAAATATTTTTAATCTATTCAAAGCCTCTTAAATTCTTAAACATATTTTCAACTGTCTGAAATTTTTCTTTAACTTTTTAAAATTATTCAAAATGTAAGAAAATTGCCTTAAAATCTTTTAAATTTCCCAGGAATGTGAAGAAAAATTCTTGATTCATTTCAAACGTTTTGAAATTCTTTTGAACCTGCTAAAGTTTTTGTTTAAAATATTTAAAAATCTACATTGCTTTTTTAATCTTTCGAAGTTTAAAATCCTTTTTGAATCTCATAAAATCTTTTAAATAGTCCTTACATTTATTCGATTATTATTGTTGATTTTTTAGAATTACCAAATTGAAAAAATTTCCTTTAAAGTCTTCTATACTCTTTCAAAATTTTAGGAAATTGCTCAAATTTTTTGAAATATTGTTCAATTTTTTCCTAAAGTTTATGTTTCACAATAAAAAATCATTACAAAATGTCCCATGAATCTTAAGAATATTTTTTTCATTCTCTTGACACCCTGAAAAATTTCAGTTCACCTAAAATTTGTTTAACTCCTGAAAATGTGATATAATGAGAATCCAAACTTCTGGTAATTTAGTACGTGGTCTATAGGACCAAAATAATATAGTAACCCAGAAAAACCAATTTTTTTATAAATGCTGTAAAACGTCTTTGTCGATTTCCTGACAAAAACCAAAAGTGGATATATGCCCTTTTGAGAGTAAATTCCTCAATTATTGTTTTAAAATAAAATCTAAGGCACTAAAAATTTCCCCAGAAATCTTTAAAAAATTTAATCGCCTCAAATCTTTCAAAGTTATTGAAAAGCGTTTCATTTTTTTGTTCGAATTCCTCGGCATTAGTTTTTACCCATAATTTAAATTTTATCGGTTTCAAAATTTAAAAAAGTTGACAAATTATATAGCGTGGTAGCAAAATGTTAAGAACAGAGTTATTTCCCAATATTACACATCATTTACAATTTTAATTTTCTGTTCTATCAGTAACGTTTGGAAAAGTTATGTAATCGGATCACAAATCCCCCCCCCCCCCCGCCCTAACAGGCCGAAATGAAACACGTGCAGAAATTTCACCGTGGCCCCGACTCGTTCATGTCGGGCCCAGATATGGAAATCGAGTCAGGGCCAGACTTATCATGAAACACCTAGCAACAGTGAAGCCATGTCTAGGAGCCCGATCTGCGCCCGGTCTGGCCCCTATTAATTACCCAAGTTTAGCCACATTAATTAATTTTCAATAAGGAAGTAAAATGCTTTAAAATAATTATTAGCGCAATATTGAATAAGAAGCCAAATTAATAAAATTGAACTTTATTTCGAATACAACTGTAAAATAATATAAAATGTTTACTTGGATCTCTGCTTTCGATTGCAGTACTCGTAAACCGTAAAGTAACAAATAACAGTATCATTTTTGGAATTTATTACTCAAACGACGCATACGAACAAATAATACAAACTGGCCACATTCCACCATAATTCATAGATAAAAACGGATACACACAAGACAAACATGACGCATAAACTATTTATCACTATCACAGTAGAGGACAAAGCTATTCTATATGATAAAAAATCTAAACATAAAAACTTCACACAGAGCATGAAGATATACAACAATAAAACATACACAAAAAATAAAGAAAAATAAAAGACCAGCATAGGCTGAATAAAGAAAAATATTTTTTACTAGTAGCTTAATCGTTATAGTTGGTCGAAAATAAATACTTTTGGAATTCAAAATCGCTGCAACGCGGGAAAGTAGCGTATTGGGGTCCTAAAAAAGTATAATTAATTTGGAATCAATCGACATGCAGCTTGGTTACACGCGCTCGGAAAAAAAGGTTTCAATGATTTCTTGTTTGTAGAATTTTTAAATTTTATTGAGTTAAAATTTTTGTGCATACCTGGAGGTCAAAAAAGTCTTCTCAATTTTTTGCGGATTTTAATCTATCATTTTCTAAGAGATAATTCCTATTTAATTTACCATTGTTTTCGGACATTCTTTTTAACACGTTTGCAAATAGGAGGATAATTCTGATTTGGGAATTTTGTATCTAACAGAATTAATTTTTTTTATTTATACGTTTAACATTTTCCGAAATTGCATGAAAAAAGAAAAAATTGGGTGGAATTGCATGCACAAAGAAGAATGCCTTCTTTCAGTTCTAATTGCATCTAAGGAAATCAGGTTCACAGGTAACTTTTTAAATTAAATAAACCCAGATTCAGCATTTTGAAAAGTTGCCGTTTTCAATTAAGATTTCTGGATGCTGCCGACGTTTTTTGTAGTGTATTTCTAGGCTTGAAAATTCCACGCAAGCTCGAAAAATGTTAAACTCATAAATAAAAAAATATAATTTTGTTAGATACAAAATTCCGAAATAAGAAAATTTGCTGTCATTGAATTTCAATTCCTGGTTTAAACTACAAAAGTTATTATGAAGATAAGTTCATCAAATACCAAAATCAAAATTTTTTAAATTCGCTCTATTGTAAATTTCGATTCCTGGGTCTTGTGAATTTTTTTATAGTGTATTTCTATGCTTAAAAACCCCAAACATTGCTCACAAAAATGTACAACTACAAGTTATGAAGATAAGTTCACAATGCTGACGATCTCTGCGTACTTTCTCGTACTTATATAATTTAATTATTCTATTTGATTACATATTTATTATAATTTTTTTATTTATTTAATTTCTTAATATGCATTATAAAAACAGTTATGGTATATAAGAGAAAAGTTGATTTCCCTGAAATTCGAAAAAAGTCAACACAAATTTGAAATTTATTACATAATATCTTCTGTTCTGTTTGTATGGGGAAATACTTATGGCACATTGTTTATTAGCACAATTTTCAGTATACGAACCATAACATAAAAATAGAAACTTGTAGTATTTTTCTGAAAATCTACAAAAAAAATTATTTTTTGCTACAGATTTGAGTAATTTTAGAATTTTGTTTAAAAAAATGATATATATATTCTACCAAAAATTGGGTTTGAGATTTTAATAATTGTCAATCACAGTTATGTTCAATGATGTAGGTTCTGAAAAGTTTTTTTATGGGAATAATAAAAAAGTCCTTCTTTAAAATGATCTAAAAATTCCAACCTAATTCATTTTTTATTTCATAAATTGTTCCTGGAAAAATTTTGGTTTAATTTTCTTGCCCACCATAGGAAAATTTTATTCGATTCAAAACTGAAAAACATCAGAAAATATATGTTAAACGTCCTCATAAAAATAAATTGTCCTGGATAACCAAATAACTTTTTTTTGCTTGATTCTAATTATGAGATAAATTTCCGATTTTTTCAAATGAATATTTCATATTTACGTATTTATATATAATGTTTCAAAAACTGAGATTTATTCACCTAATTTTTACATAATTTAATATATTATGCAAAATTAGCTGAAAATTGGATACCTATTAGGGTGGTTTACAAAAAACTTGTTTTTATTTTTCGGCGACCGTATCGCGACAGTTTGTTTCTCTCGGTGAAAAAATACTCTCCTAAGTTTTCAGATTTTAAAAATATTTTTTAGAGGCATGAGTTTCAGAGAAATATCTTTCAAATAAAAAATGTTGCTCGTACAAAGAAGAACACTCATTTTGTGTCCGATTAAAAAATAATTATTTAGCTCTGATAAAAGTCATAAAATGTATGATTTTTTAAGAACAGGCAAATATAAGAGCATAATTGTACCCCTAAACATTTTTAAGGAAATACTTCGAACCAAATTTTTCTTTAACAAGGCTTTAAATAGTTTCTCGATTACTAAAATTTGATGAAATATCAATATACATAAATACGAGACAGAAAGAATAACTTAATAGATATCAAATTCATTGTTTCTATTTCCTTATTATCAGCACGAACATACATTTGAAAAATTTACACTTTTCTTATTAGGAAGAATGTTAGAATGTGGGAATGAGTATCAACTTTAAAGAGAAGCTTAAATTTTTCACGGAACTAGCAAAAATTAACCGTTTGTGGAAAGTTTTGTTTTTCAAAACTATTTGATTGTAAATAATGCAACAAAAATATAGAAAAATGATTATCTTTCATTTATTGTGAAAATACCATTTTACTGTTAATTAACAATAAAGATACTTGATTGTGCTCGTGACAAATATAAATTGAAATGCTGTTGTATGCCTCTGTCTTGATTTAATAAAATATGTTACATTATAGACTTTGAATCTTTCTCAGCTTCATACATAAATACATAGAAAATATATTTTTTATATTTTTTAAATGTTAAAAAAATATTAAAAGTACAGTGTCGGATAATTCCAACACGGCGAGACATATTTTGTTATTGAGAAAAAAATGTGATAATTTGAAAGAATTGTAAGTAATTAAAAAAAAATTATGTCATTCATATTAAAACCAGAATTTTCTCGCCACAATAAAGAAACTTCTGTAAATCATATACCTTCTCAAATTATATGAAATTTTCTGTCAAATTTATAACAAAGTATTAGAAAATGAACCGATTTTTTAAAATGGAAAGTTCTAGTATATTAAATAATAAAAGTAGGATAAATTTGAGTGAATAACCAAACTATTTTATTGCGCAAAAAGTCAGAAGGAAAATATTACGCAAATCGCAGTGAATAATATCGTTATTCATGCAAAAAAAGAAAGGCAACATAATATAATAAATATAATTAATTATATAATAAATATAATTAATTATATAATAATTATTATAAATTATTAATATAATTATACAATTATGTAAATAATATCAACATAGAAACGTTATTATTATTAATTAATTTGGTGCCGATTGATGAAATCCTTTAACTCAAGCCGTTAACAAAATGTGCTTTAAAAACTTATTATTTTCATAGATTTGATATTTTGCGTATAGGTAAATTTTTTTATGTTTTTGGATATCTTTCCAATTCTTTCAACATTTATATACGTGAAAAAAATCTTTCGTCGATCCTGTAGATTTTAAAAATATTTTTCGAAAACATGGGTCCATTAATAGAGCACGGGGAAGGTCGAAATATCAACCACCCAATGATGCACATAAACTATTTGGTGTTTCCAGGCAAAATTTGGTGTGTTAAATAAGTAAACAATGGTGAAAAAAATCCTGAAGACTTTTTGACCTTGATAGTCGTCATTTCAAAGCCAACATTTTTTTTGTATTGTTTGGACTCAAAACTCGGTTCACAAATTTTTCTAGATGCGCTCAGTGCGGAAAACTGAGTAGAAAGGTCCTGGAAGCATCCTTGACCTTGGAAATTGCCATTTCAAGCTCAAATCTGTCTTCCGGATTTTTTCACAATTTTTTTCTTACTCAGCACCTCAAAAACACGGGTATACCAACTATAATGCTAAAATATAAAAAAATTGACCTTGAGATGGTGATCTTCAAGGTCAAAGGTGCCTTCAGGATTTCTTTCACAATATTTTATTCGTTGAAATTATACATAAATTTTGGGTCGAATGAAAATTCGATTTGAACAAAAATTTTCCCGCCCTCTAAAGGTTAAAGCGATTAACGCTCTAAAAACTGAAAAAATTGAAGAATCTGGTTATGGCGTTTCTCAAAAGAAAAACTTTTTATGGCTCTCTGATATTATGGAGAAGAAACAGGGCTCTTAATCGAAATTTGAACTTATTAAGACGAATAAAATATCGTTAGTCGCCAAAAATCGTAGATTTTGAGTATAATATTTATACATTACTCATTGCAAAATGAAGAAAATGTATATCGTATTTCATTTATCTTCATGTACAAAGGACAGGGTCAATTTATTTCAATATTATCCAGGAAAAAGTAGGAGGAGCACCCCATTAGTCGGATAGGTATTTTATTCTGGCTGCTGGCGCAGTAAAACTCTGGCCGCTGGCGCAATTCATGTGCACCGACAATTTCGATAATTGAAGAGTCGATCGTCAAAGTGCAACCTCAGCTCTTTTCATCGAAGTGACTTTATAACAGGATTAGTTAGCGTCCCCTGAATTATTATTATTCACTTTTCTGAAAAAGGGAAATACGCTTGCTACGAAAGGGTCTGCTTTATCAGTTTATGGTGTCAAGGTCCACTGTGATCGACTTTTAGGGCCGAGCTGATGAGCCCCGAAAATTATAGACCTGTAAAATTTCACAAATTTACTCAGATTTTCGAGGAAAATATTCTTAAAATTTCAGTATAAGATGTATATTGTAAGGGCCGTACTTAAGACTTTGAAAACAGTAGAAAACAGTGAAAATGAAACTTTTCAAGAAACCGTAATTAATATTTGTTATTAAATTTTCATTGAAAAAATGCTCTTTTATGCATTCATAGGACCTAAAGAACAATATATTAAAAGTTGAATTTAAAAAGTGGCCCATGTTATTTACATAAAATCTATTATTTAAAGAGAATAAGGGAAGTAAAAGTACCGAGTTTGTCAGCATGAGAAACAGCAAAGGTGAAATGCTATACGACACAGACGCGATAGTAGCCGCTTTGAAAGACTCTTGTAAAGAATTATTAAGAGGTGAAGCTATGAGGATTCGTGATTCGAATCTGAAGTTCTGCCATCTGCTAAATAATTCGCAAATTAATGATAAAGTGTATTATCATAGAAATAGTGGAGTGATGAGCAATTTTTTAGTGCGCTTTTAGTGTGTAATGTTTTTGATTATATGACACTTTGTGTGTATTTATAACTTAATATTCCTCGTTTCATGATGAGATAGTACAATATTGTACTATTTTTCCAAAGTAGCAAATAATATTATCGGAACAGAAAGTTTCTTATTGACACAAAAATTTGCCGAACTAGAAACTTTGCGGCAAAATTTGCCGGAGGTCAATACTCGACCTTTTTTTTATTATTAAAATTTAATGTTTCAAACTAAATGTAACTATTCACTTTTAGGATGAAAATTTATCTTTCTTTGCTGAAAATTGAATTATTTTGGTAGAAAATAGAAATATTTTGTTGGAAATTAAACTATTTATTTTTAAAATTAACTATTTGGTAGAAATTGAACTGTTTTGTTGAAAATTCATAGTGTCGGGTGGAGCATTCATCTGTATTGTGGAAAAATCATGTAATTTATTAAAAATTTGTCTTTTTGGTACCAAATTAATCTTCCTTTTTGAAAATTCATATTTTTGGCTGTGGATTTAACTATTTTGTTAACATTTTTTTTAATGTTTCTATATTTGGCTAAGAAGTTAATTATTTTGTTGAAAATTTGAATGTTTGTTAAAGAACTTGTGTTTTTTCGTCGAAAATTCAACTGTTTTTTCAAACATTCATCTGTTTGGATAGAAAAATTATCCTTTTGAATTGAGAATTCAATTTTTTGGTAGAGAAGACATTTTTCTTTGTTCAAAATTCTTCTTTCTTGATTGAAAATGAACCTTTTGTTGAAAATTCTACTCTTTCCTGAAAAATTCGTATTTTTCGTTGAGATATCGACTATTATATCTTTCGTCAAGAATTTATTTTTTGCTTGTCGAAAATTCAGCTGCTTAGTTGAAAGTTCAGCTACTTTGTTCAACATGTATTTTTTTTATTTGAAGATTTATCTCTTTGGTGGAAAACTGTACTATTTTGTCGAAAAACAATTTTTTTTACTGAAAGTTCAACTATTTGGTTGAAAATTCGCCTTTTTGGTTAAAGTAAACTATTTTTTATTTAAAATGAAAATCTTTTTCGTTTGAAATATCAACTATTATATTTTTCGATTAGGATTAATATTTTTTGGATTGAAAATTCAACTTTCTTGATTGAAAATTTAAATGTTTTCTAAAAAATTCGTCTTCTCATCTTGAAAATTCAACGGTTTTTGCTGGTTGAAATTTAATATTTTTTGTTTGGAAATTCGATTCATTTTTAGGGGAAAAAATTATTAAAACAATTTTTTATTGTTTAAGCAATGAGAAATTAGTTTAAGAACTCATAATTCTTTTTTTCTTTTAAATACACACAGGTTAAGAAATTGACTTATTATTTATTTGTAAAAATAATAAATAATAAATAATGAATAATATTTTAAAAATAGAGCTTTTTAAATATCAATAAAAACTGCTTATGTTCAATAGAAAATGCATTTAAAAAATAATATAAATTGTAACAAGTTGAGCAAAAAGAAATATAATTATTGTAAAAATAAAAAAAAGTTGGAAGCTAACAAGCACGCGGTATTCCCAAGCGGTCACCCATCCAAGTACTAACCGCGCCTAAAGTTGCTTGACTTTGGTGATCAGACGAGAACCAGTAGATCCAACTTAGTGTGGCCGTTAGCTGTTGTGAATTATATCTTTAATCAGAGTCACTGCTCATAAGAATAATAGTGAACAATTATCATATAAATGCATGTTTTAGGTCCTGATTTGATTTATATGTGATTAATTTTCAACAACAAAAAAAACAGATAAAAAAATGTTACATTTTCGAAGTGCATTTTCAACCAAAAAGATGAATTTTCAACTAATAAGAATAATTTTTACAAAAGAGAAAATTTTTCAACCAAAAATTGAATAGTTAAATTTTTATTTAAAAAAATTAATGTTCAACTAAAATTATGAATATTTAACTAGACTAATACAACCAAAAAGATGAATTGTCAAACCAGAAGATTAATTTTTCCACCAAAAAAGACGATCTTCGAACAAAATGCATTCAACCAAAAATGGAATAGTCCAATTCCCAGCTAAAAAAATTCATTTTTAACTAAAAAAACAAATTAAAGAAAAAATCTCCACTTTCAAACAAAGTGAATTTTTGACTAAATGATAAATCTTCTACTGAAATAGTTGAATTTTAAACGAAAAAGAAGAATTTTCAGTTAAAATGATAAATCTTTAACTAGAATAATTGAATTTTTAACTAAAAAAGATCAATTTTCAACCAAAAGTGGAATAGTTAAATTTTCAGTTAAAAAATTAATATTCATCCAATGAGATGAAATTTCAAACAAAATTATGAAATATCTAATTGGAATAGTTACATTTTCAGTTAAAAAAAAAGTAATTTGCAAAAAAAATTAATTTACAAAAAAATCGTTACTTTTTCAATTAAAGTGATGCATTTTCAACCAAAATGATGAAAATTCTACTGGAATAGTTGAATTTTAAACGAATGAAATGAATCTTCAACTATAAAACGATCAATTTTTAACCAAAAATGGAAGTTAAATTTTCAGTTAAAAATATTAATGTTTAACCAATAAGATAAATTTTCAAATAAATGTATGGAATATTCAATTGGAATAGTTACTTCTTTAGTTAAAAAAAAGTAATGTTCAACAAACAAAAAATAATTGAAAAAAAATCGTTACTTTTTCAAACAAAGTGATACATTTTTTACTAAAATGATGAATATTCATCCGGAGTAGTTTAATTTAAAACCAAAAACTTGAATTAAAAAAAAATTAAATCTTCAACTAGAATAATTGAATTTTTAACAACAAAAAAATGAATTTTCAACCAATATAAGTAATTTCTAATAATAAAGTCGATTTTTCTTTTGACAAATAAAACTTTGCAATAAAAAATTGAATAGTTACATTTGTAATTGAAAAAATTAATGTTCAATCAAAGAGATTAATTTTCAACTAAAATGATGGCATATTTAATTGGAATAGTTACATTTTTAGTTGTAAAAACTAATTTAAAAAATAGTTACATTTTTAAAGAAAATAAACTACTTTCTAATTCTAATTATTAAGTACAGTAATATAATTAAAAAGCCACTTTTACAAATGAAGAATCATTGTAATTCAATTTTGTACTGCAAGTTTAAAGAACTTGAGCACTCTCGAAAAAATTCTCGTAGGTAGGGTAGACACTAGGTTCCAAAAATTTTCCGTTTCAAAATGTTCATGCATTCCTACGGCAAAAATAATATAGTATGGTAGTTTTTTTTTAGTTTTAAATTAATATTTAGATGTGGCCCAAAGCGTTTTTATTTCCTATGGGTTAATCACGAATTTAGCATGGAGGACTTTTTAACCAGTAAATAAAATATGGGATATTGACGCCATTCACAAAATATTTTATGATGAAACGAAAGTTTACTTCAGCACGAAAATTTTAAGGAATTACAACCACCATAAAATGAAAGTGATACCTACACCCACCCATCGCAATAAACCTGGAATAGGAAACGACAGGCTTGCATTTATTTCTCATCATGCCAATCCCAGGTAGAAGGCTTAGTACAGCCATAAATATTTTGGAGGCTCCAGACCACAAAGTTATTAAAGGTTGGGATTAAAATTAATGCCCACAGAAAACAGGCCAGTATTTGCGTACAATCTAAAAATACTGGGACAGCCTGGCACAACCTGTAAATATTATTTAAAAAAAGTGCTTTATCATTTCGGCAATAATAAATGCAACCTCATCTCTTAATAAAAATGTTTATGAACGAGAAAAAATTCCTCCATTTGAAAATTTGGTGGCCCTGAGAAGGGCCGATTGTTGTGTTTTTCACACCTTCTGAAAATGTTTACTTGGAGCTGGTGTATTTGGTCACAGCCTTCGTTCCTTCAGAGACGGCGTGCTTGGCGAGTTCACCAGGAAGGAGAAGCCTGACAGCAGTCTGGATTTCCCGAGACGTGATCGTTGAACGCTTGTTGTAGTGAGCCAATCGAGAAGATTCAGCAGCAATACGCTCAAAGATGTCATTGACGAAGCTGTTCATGATTGACATCGCCTTGCTGGAAACTCCAGTATCGGGATGAACCTGCTTCAGGACCTTGTAGATGTAAATAGCGTAACTCTCCTTCCTCTTACGCTTCTTCTTCTTGTCAGTCTTCGCAATGTTTTTTTGGGCTTTACCCGCCTTCTTCACTGCCTTGCCACTCGCTTTCGGTGCCATGTCGAAAATTCAAACTGTAAAGATACAGACGAAATGTGTGGACGCAGTCTAACGCGTTTATTATATTTACGGCGCCTGCGAACGTGCGAACCAATCGGAATCGAGCAGGTGGGCAAAAAGCGCCATTGGCTCATGGTCGCGAAGGCAGCGAACGAATCCCACACACGCGTGGTCTGTTTATTGCGCGCGTCACTCGCGAAAGTTGGTAAATAGCAGCGTTTAGGCACTTTTCAGCATTGCTTCGACCGCGTTTGTCGTGAGCACTTTGTCTTTTCTCAAATCACCAAAAAATGTCTGGACGTGGCAAAGGAGGAAAAGTTAAGGGAAAGTCAAAGACTCGTTCCAGCCGGGCTGGACTTCAGTTCCCAGTTGGTCGAATTCATCGGCTTCTTCGCAAAGGAAACTACGCTGAGCGAGTAGGTGCTGGCGCTCCAGTTTACTTGGCAGCTGTCATGGAATACTTGGCTGCTGAAGTTCTCGAATTGGCAGGAAACGCTGCGAGAGACAACAAGAAGACGAGAATCATCCCTCGTCATCTTCAACTCGCCATCAGAAACGACGAGGAGTTGAACAAGCTTCTCTCTGGAGTCACCATCGCGCAGGGTGGTGTCTTGCCTAACATCCAAGCTGTTCTTTTGCCGAAGAAGACCGAAAAGAAGGCTTAAGCTCCAACAAGCTATTTTACAAAAAACAAAACAATCGGCCCTTTTCAGGGCCACCAAATTTTTCTAACGAAGGAATTCTTGCTTTTTAATCGAACATGTTGCGGTAAATTTTATTTCAGGTTACTCGGAAAGTTCTTTTCTCGAATTTTCATTCTTCACATAAAATTCTTTGAAGTCGGTCAAGTAGATATCTGTTTAAGCACGACCTCTTCAGTGGGAAAAGTGCAACCTCAGTACAAGACAATATGTCGTCTACTCCGTTTCGTTATTATCTTTGCTATTCGCGATTTGTTTTTAAGTAGTCGCACCTTTTTAAGAATGAACTGTTTGTTATAAATCTGGTGTGCTTGAATGTGTTTTAACAATGGCAGTTCCTCATGCCCTCAATATGTGTGATATCGTTCATCTGAACGTCGGTGGGACAAGGTAAGAAACGCATCTTTTATGTTCAGAAAACCTGCACGGATTAGATGCAATTACTTTGCTATTTTCTGCTTTTTCTCATTTTGTTCTCGATTCTTGAGATTAAATTTCTCCTCGGTATGTGTTTCTTTCTATGAAACAATTTCCTCGTAAAAAATGCATTCATCCGTTTGCATGGGAAACTTATTTGACAGCTGTTTGTCACTTCCGTTCATAATATAATTTTTAGAACATTTTTAACAGTTACTTCTTTTCAGAAAAGCATTTTACATTCTACATTTGTATGTACAGGGTGGGCGTTTTAATCGAGAAAAGAATTCAGAAAAAACAATAATCACAATTTCCTCCCTTTGGACTCGATAAAAATGTTCCAAACAATAGAAAAACTTGAAAACCAAACTTTCCTCACTTCCAACACAATCAAAATCTTAATATAAAGAAATGTTTATCTTTTAATTTAGAAAAAGTTGAAAATATAAATTTCCGTCCTTTCCATCAATAAAAATGAAAAAAAAATAAAAGATTACCCCCTTCCAATTCAGAAAAAAAGCAATTTGTTGCCCTCCGACTCTACAAAAATCTTTAAAATAAAAAAACTTCTCTCTTCCACTTCAGAAAATGTTTAAAACCAATATTTCCTCCCTTCCATCGCAATAAAAATGTACTCTCTTTCAAATCAGAAAAAAGATTGAATATAAAAATTTCGCCCATTATTCTCAATAAAAATGGGAAAAAGAAAAAATGGTCTCTTCCAATCCAGAACAAAAATAACTAAAATTTCATGCTCTCTAATTTTATTAAAAAAATATAAATTTCTCTTCCAATTCAGAACAAATTGAAAATCAAAATTTCTTCCCTTCCAACTCAAAAAAAAAAAAATGTTAAAAATAAAAAAAAATCCTCTTTCAATTCAGAAACAATTAAATGTAATACAAAAAATTCCATTCAACTCAATGCAGTTTTTTAAAACGTAAATTAATTAAAAATTTTCCCAGGAATCTTGAGAAATTTTTGGAACGACTGAAAATTCCCGGATAAGAAAATGTTGGAAATAGAAAAATCCCGAATTTAAACAATTAAAAAAATTGTTTTGTCTTAAATAAATATTATTTACTTATTAAATTACTTATTATAAATATAATAATCAAATATCTTTATTAAAGAAAAATAGTATTTTAAAAAAATACAAAAAACGTTCTCAAAAATCGAATTTTTAATTAAAAAGATTAAAAAGAAATTTTGAGATAAATCAGTAACATTTTCCGAACAAACAATTCAGCACTGATGACAAAAATTTCTTTGATAAAAATATTTGATTATATTATTTTCAATAAATAAATAATATTTATTCAAAAACAATTTTTTAATTGTTTAAATTCGGGAGTTTTATAATTTGGGAATTTTCTAGTTCGTATATTTTATAATTCGGGAATTTTTAAATTCGATAATATAAATTGTCCGGAATTTTATTTTTCGGGATTTTTGATTCGTCCAAATTTTTTCATTATCTTGGAGCCTTTAATTTTTGTAATCTTCAGATTTTAAATTATTTTTAAAATTTTGTTAAAACTTCTAAATATCGTTTAACATCATTCGAATTTCTCCTATTTTTTTTTTAATCCTGAAATAAGTTATTTTTTAATCTTTTGAAATTAATTTAAATAGCTTTTTGAAATTAATGTTTCTGATAAAAAATGCCCCATGAATCTTAAGAAAAATTTTCATTATCTTAAAACTTTGTTTTAAATTTTTTCAAGATTGAAATTAAGTTGGAATGTGTTAAAAACTTCTAAATATCTCTTAAACTTACTCGAACTTTTTAAAAGTTAACAATTGTTATTTCCACATCAAAATTCAAAAATTTCACTTCCAAATTAAAAAAGTGAAAAGTAGAACAATTAAAAGTGTAATGTTCAAAGTTTAACTTTTGCTCTCTGAAATTTTAATGATGCATAACCTTCTATTTCAAACAGTTTTGTTTCAAATTATTTATTTTTGAATATTTGATTTATAGTTTCTGATTTGAAATAAACAGTAAAACATTGCTGAATATTAAAAAATGGTTCTTTTTCTAAATTAATTTTTTTTTGAATTGAATGGTTTTTTTTTACCAAAAATTTTCAATTTCAAACGATTTCAATTGTTTAAGTCTTCGAGCCTGCATTTTTAAATTCTTTCAATTAAAAATGTACCCTTAAAAATAAGGAACTAGAATGTAAAATTTGAAAAGCAAAATATTTTAGTATTACGCATTGTAAACTAAATGTCTTCATAATTGAAAAAATTAACAATTTGGACTTAAGTAGGGGAAACCTCGCTACAGTGGATAATCATTAATTAAAAGCACAAATAAAAGAAAAAGAAATAATTTTTAACTTATCTCGTATATTATCTTAACTATTAATTAAATTAAATTAATTATTTTACAAATATTAGTATTTTTAATTAATGATTATCCACTGTGGGTCGCATTATCCACTGTAGGGATCCCTACAGTGGATAATAATTTAGGGGTAACCTCGAGGTTACCCCTAAATATTCACTCATTTTTTTGTCATACAAATGGATTCAACTTTTAAATAAATAATTTTTTCCAGATTCTCGACATCCCGACAGACTCTTTCATGGATTCCAGATTCATTTTTCACCGCTTTATTAAGCAATCGGATCGCAAGTCGTCGAGACGAAAACGGCGCTCTTTTTATAGACAGAGATCCAAAAGTATTTTCGATTATTCTCAATTATCTTCGGACGAGAGATATAGATTTGAAAAATGTGGATATTCGAGCCTTGAGACATGAGGCTGAATATTATGGAATCACCCCTCTTGTCAAGAGATTAATGCTTTGTGAGGATTTGTCCCAGTCCTCTTGTGGCGATGTATTATTTTACGGATACTTACCACCTCCAAGTAGGTTCTAAAATTAAAAATTAATTAGTAACCTATTTTTTTTATCATCATGAAGGAATTTTTTATTTTCAGAATTATACTTAAAAAAAAAGGCATTCCAAATTTCATCATTTTCTATTACACTCATTAAATATTGAGCCTTCAATTAATAAATATTAAAAATTGAAGAATTTTAATTTGCAATTAGTTGAAATTGAAAATTAATAAAAAAAAATTAATGATTGAAAATCCTATAAATTTGATAATTTTTATTTGAAATTTCTTCAAGTCATTCAAATTTAAGAATTTGTATATATACATCTTTAAATTAAAGAGTTTAAAATTTTTTAATTTCAAAATTATAAAATTTTGAATCATAACTCTTTAAAATTAAAGTTTTTATTTTTGAAAAAAAATTATGCAAGTTTTAAATTAGAAAATTAAAACTTCTCTAATTTTGATGCTTTACACTTGGAACTTTTTTAATTTGGAAGATTTAAAACTAAAAAATTGAATTTTGCTCTTTAAAATCATCAGAATTTATGAATTTTTATTTATATATTTTTAAAATCCAAGAATTTTTAATTTGAAAATTACAATTCAATATTATTCAAGTTTTAATTTTTTAAATTAAAAATGCTGTAATTTTGATGATCTACCTTTGACATTTCTTTATTTTGGAAGATTTCGAATTGACAACTTGACTTTTGATCTTCAAAATCATCAAAATTTAAGATTTTTTACTTACACACTTTTAAAATGAAAGATTTTTTAATTTTGAAAATTTACCATTCGAAATTATGCAAGATTTAAGTTTTAGAATTCAAAATTCCGTAATTTTGATGCCTTACACTGGGGAATTTTTTAATTGGGAATATTTAAATCTGAAAACTTGAATTTTGCTCTTTAAAATCATCAGAATTTAAGGATTTTTATTTATATATTATTTAAATTCAAAAATTTTCAAATTTAAAATATTACATAAAATTTTATTCAAGTTTTAAATCTTTCAATTACAAATACTGAAATTTTGATGATTTACATTAGAAATTTCTTTAGTTTCGAAGATGAAGATTTGAAAACTTGACTTTTGATCTTCAAACTCATCAAAATTTAAGAATTTTATTTATAAATCTTTAAATTTGAAGTTTTTAATTTTAAAAATTTGCAAATAAAAATTTTGAAAGTTTTAGAATTAAAAATTCCGCAACTTTGATGCTTTACACTGGACATTTTTTCAATTTGGAAGATTTAAAACTAAAAAATTGAATTTTGCTCTTTAAAATCATCAGAATTTATGAATTTTTATTTGTATAGTTTTAAAATCCAAGAATTTTTAATTTAAAAATAACAACCCAGATAGCACAACAGTTTGCGACAAACTTGCCTCAACCTTGCGA